>CBVK0100319015.1:0-12305 GCA_900067695.1 Picea abies
CCTCTAGAGATGGATCACCTTGATTTATTTCTATTTGGTTTCCTTCCGCGTTGACCACGGGTTAATGCTTCCATATTTGACATTTCCTCTCCCATAGATTTCCTATGCATATCTTCATTTAATAAACTATTAGAAACATCTTCAAAACACAATTTATCTTTTGGTGCCGCACGACCAAGTTGTGCCAACTATCAGGGATTGAGCTCAAAAGTAGGAGGGCTTGGATCTCATCATTAAATAAAATATTTAACGAAGTGAGATGGTTCAACATTGTATGCAACTCATTTAAATGTTCTAGTGGTCTCCCTTCCTTCATTTTGAGGTTAAACAACCTCTTCATCAAAAATAATTTGATGACTTCTATGTCTCATTCGTATAAATCATGAAACTTTTTCCATAATGACTTGGCTGTCTTTTCTTGTGAAACATGGAAATATACTGTGTCTGCCAAATACCGTTGGATAGTGGAAATTGTCTTTCGATCTAACTTCTCCCAATCTTCATCAGTCATCGATGAGGGTTTCTTTGATTTTCTCTCAATCAACAATTGCAAATCTTTTAGAGTGAGTATATCTTCCATTTTGACTTCCATGTGTTAAAGTTTACCCTGGTAAGATTTTCAATGTTTATCATGGACTCCATTGTAGCCAACTATAAATGAACCCTATAGACACCAAATCTCCAACAAAAACTTTTCTATGATACCAGTTGTTAGAAAATAAACAAGAATCAACCACGAGGAAAGGATCAACAACGTTTATTTATTAGCAAAATACTTACATCAAACTTCAACTCAACTCTCTTGTTATCTTTGTCAATGAGCAAGAGTACATATATATAGGCTCTTGTAAAAAGAAGGTAGACAAATACCATGGGAACAATACCATGAATTACCAAAAAGCCATGGGCCCAGAACCCCCATTGTAGATTAAACCCATTTGACCCATTCCCCGAGTCAAGGTTAACATTACATTCGACTAGTATGAAGAAGTCATAAAAAGTATTAGATTTTATTTTATTTGGTCTCACATATAACATGGCGTCCAGGGAAGAGAAAAATTTCTCCAATGTCCTTATAGCAAGACTATCCTCATTTCATCTGGTCTACCATGAGATAGAAGTGCTAGCTTTTGCTTTCGAGTCTGAGTTGAGTTTGGACTAGCCCACAGAGTTTCTAACCATGGAGAGAATTCACATGATGTTGTAGGCCATCCTGGGGAAGTCAGGGAACTTGATTAAGAATACCAAAGTTGCCAACTAAATTGAGCAAGAAAAGAAAAGATTCTGAGAAAATTCTTACATACTCTCTATGAGGGATTAAATTCAGATAAAAATGAGCAATGTTAAATGGTCATCAGCTAGGATCTTGAATAATGATT
Organism: Picea abies; assembly: GCA_900067695.1. Lineage (NCBI taxonomy): Eukaryota > Viridiplantae > Streptophyta > Pinopsida > Pinales > Pinaceae > Picea > Picea abies. Next base: position 1,380 of record CBVK0100319015.1, read on the forward strand.
TACTTCTCTGGTCGTATGCACATATTAGTTTATCATTTTTCAGTCATTTATGAAACATTTGGTTAAGCTATTGAGAACATATGAGACAATATTTCAGGAGCATTAATAGATGAATATTATATATCTAACACTTCTACAGTTGCAGAAGCATTGAACATTCAAGGGTGGAATGAAACACTTAGTAGGTTGTTGATCCTGATGACATTTTAACATGTTAGAATTAGTATGGTTCATAAATTACCAATAATTATCCTTTTGAAATTGGAGATCAAAGTTGCATTCAACATCCTTTATGCATACATAGAATTCTAGTATGGTTCGTATTATGGTTCATAGAAATAGTTGATTACATTCTTTTATTGTATGTTGTATGCATAAATGGTATTCATAGTTTTGAGGTTCTTAGTAATAACAGTTCTTTTCTGTTGGAACTTGGAGTACAACAGTACTCTTAAATTTTAAAATATGTTTGAATTTGTATGAATGCAGTTTGAGGACTGATTGCACTCACCACAGAACGTGAAACTTGATTGAATTACAAAGATAACGTGGTTTGAATATTTTTTACTATGATTTTGGTGTAGGAACTGGTAGGGGAAAGCCCGACTACCTGGCTACCATAGATGTGGACCCAAAGTCACCCTCTTATTCAAAGGTAGTTCATCGGTTACCTGTAACTCATTTAGGTGACGAGTTGCATCACACTGGTTGGAATGCATGTAGCTCTTGCCATGGGGATCCTTCTGCTCAAAGGCGCTACCTCATCTTACCTTCATTGCAGTAAGTGTCTGCTTACAAATGACAATGCATGTGATGTTCTCTTCTACTGGTGTTTTTCCATGAACAGCTAATTCAGAGATATCTGAAAGCATTACATAACTGGAACCTGCCTTTCTAGTTTCTAATTCCAGTACAGCTTAGAGAAGGTTTTAATCGTTTTGCATCTTTCTTGCAGATTATTGTTTCCGTCTGATCATCTGTATTCACAGTTCTTATCTTAACCTGATATCAACTTTATTCTGGATGCATAATGTTACTAGGCATGAATAATCTATAAATTGTAGTCATCCTTTCAGTTAATAAATATATTCTGGATTTTCTTGTGCAGGTCTTCCCGTGTTTATGTTATTGATACGGGTAAAAATGAAAGAGCGCCTGTCCTTCACAAAGTCATTGAGCCAGATGTTATCTTGTCCAAGACGAATTTGGCATTTCCTCATACTTCCCATTGCCTTGCATCTGGTGAGATTTTAATCTCATGCATGGGTGACAAAGATGGAAATGCAGAAGGTGCTGGTTTCTTGGTTTTGGATTCAGATTTCAACGTGAAAGGGAGGTAATACCTCAACTATCAGGATTACACTCAGCATAAGTCAGTTTGATTCATACAGAGTCTAGGGTCGTCACAGTTTGAATGTAGATTTTATATTCAAAGGTGTCCTCAAGACATGAAGGAGAAAGGGGGTTACTTGCATTTAAATAGGAAGTGCCTTTGGAGTAATCAGTAACTCTAATAGTTCGAGTGCATTGAAACCTTTTAAATACAGTTCCACAGAATATATGGAGAAAGAAGTTGTTTTCTATACATTTACTCAAAAACATTTATGTGAAGAACTACTTGATAGTGCTTTTGTAAAAAAATGTTTGGAGAAAGAAATCAATCTAAATTTGTTTCAATATATGCATGGAACCAAATGGCATAGGCAAGGTTTCAAGTTAACAGAAGCTAGTCTAAGCTAATATATGTAATAGGGTGCACTGTCTCCTTTTCTTTTTGAAGACAAGGAAGCTCAGGGTTCACATGTAACTTGTCTTTATTGTCTTTTTATAAAATAATTGTCTTTGTAATTCACCTTTTCAAGATCTCACTCATAATATCACAGTGACATAAGGCACTTCTCAAATCACTTTCGCCTAAGGAGAGGTGAATGGTCAAAACCCATTAATTTGCTTCTATTTACTTTTAATGAGAAGACAGACCTTACATGTACAAACATCTGAGAATGCACTCACACCATCCAAATGTCACGACCTTGGAAGGAATCTAGTGGCATTGTCAAATATCTTGAAGTTCATGAAACAATTGTATTAATGAACAGGCCTTAGGCTAGTATTTATTGGGTATGAATTATTAGGTTTTTATACCATTTATACATACAACGTACCATAAAAAAATGTACTTAACTGTGCCATGTGAATCTCGAGCTTGGCCAGGTTCCATTTGTACATACCTACTGCAATTCTCAGTATCATCACTACAAAAGTAGTAGTAAAATAGATGCAACCGTTGTCAGCATGTTTTATGATCTTTTAGCACCTTTTCAATGTTCATTCTGTTATAAATAGAAATTTAAAATATTTTTCTGTAGCTCCTTTGCTAATATGTAATTGTTTTTAAACTTTTGAGTTCAAAGATAATGTCACTGGTGATCTTGAATTGTATCACTTTTAAACTTTTGAGTTCAAAGATAATGTCACTGGTGATCTTGAATTGTATCACTTTTGCACTTTATATAACTCACAAATCCAATAATAGGTCGAATCGACCCCAGTTACTTAGACCTTTCTGACTAGTTGATTCTATATGTTGAGATATAAAAGGTGGTCTGTAAAACATTTGCTGTACTATATCAAACTTTCAAAAGCTTTGAGTGTGTGTAATTTGGAACTCGTGCATTTTCAGGTGGGAGCAGCCTGGTCAAAGTCCCAGCTTTGGTTATGATTTCTGGTACCAACCACGGCATGGTACAATGATCAGTTCATCGTGGGGAGCACCTGCAGCTTTTTCAAAAGGTTTCAATCCTGCACATGTTGCAGATGGCCTATATGGTAGACATTTGTTTGTTTATAGTTGGCCTGAAGGTTCATTAAAGCAAACATTGGACTTGGGAAGCACTGGACTTATACCATTGGAGGTATGCTTTTATATGTCAGCTTCTCCCCACTGGAAGTAGCAATGCTGAATGAGCATGTCCCTAAAAGTTGGAGTCAAGTAATCTTTGCAAGATAAAACTCATTGTTTCCTTCAGGAAACTGGCAGGTAGTTTTCGGTGCAAATATTAATGCTCATGTTTCCTGACATTTTAGGTAAGGTTTCTTCATGATCCTTCCAAAGACACAGGCTATGTAGGGTGTGCTTTAAGTAGTACTTTGGTGCGTTTTTTCAAGTTACCAGATGGAACATGGAACCATGAGGTATGACATGGATCTTAATAATTTCATGAATCATGGTAACTCTCCTGTTTGTCAAGAAAACAAATTATATCATGCGGCCTTTGAAACTTTATTGTGAGAGATTCGAGTGTTCTCATTTTCTGACATTTTCTTCAAGTTGTATTTCTTGTAATGAAAGTCTTTAGTAAAATCCTGGTAAGGCACTATTAAAGTGTCCAAATTTAATTAAACTGGGGTGGGGTTTAGATTAGATTGCAATTTGGAACTTTTGTTTGTACTTGTACTGTACACATTTCTCTTAGATTCTCTAAGGTACATCTAGAACTGACACCATATGCAGGACAACCCTCATGTTTCATTTTGTGCTCTGTTGGTAATTTCATCAATTTAAGATTCACATTTCAAAGGTTTTCATGAGACATGTTTCTTATAGTTTGCTGAAACAGAAGCATCCTACACTTCACCGGTTAGGGTAACCGTGGTCAGAACAGTTTATGCAAGGAAATGTCCTGATCAAAGAGTGATAGGGTCTTACTGTCATACAGAGTAAAATGCTGAAGATAGACTATATCCTTCCCGAACCGTGTGCTTAGGGTTAGAGAAATTTATCACGACCATTGCAAAAAGTGACTGTTATGGGAACTGATTGATGATGCTATTTATTTGAGGTCAAAAGAAAAATATCTTTCTGAATTTGTCTGACTGTGCTATTGTTACATTTTGTTTATGCATTTCGGTTTGCTTGTGATTATTAGGTTGCAGTATCAGTGCCATCTTTGAAGGTTCAAAACTGGATTCTGCCAGAAATGCCTGGGCTAATAACTGATCTCGTAATTTCCTTGGATGATCGATATCTCTATTTTGTGAATTGGTTGCACGGAGATATTCGACAGTACAACATTAAAGATCCTGCAAAGCCTGTCTTGACTGGGCAAGTTTGGGTAGGAGGTCTGGTACGAAAGGGAAGCCAAGTAACAGTCATTAAGGAGGATGGACAAACATGGCAATCGGACGTTTCTGATGTTCAAGTGTGTACTCTACTCTCCTCTACAACTGCCAATTTTTTTGTCTAGGTTCATTCAGCCAATGATTATTGAACCAAATTACCTTAGTGAGATCTCGTAACAACTAAAGCAATTTTGTTTAAATATATCCATGAAAGTTTCAGATACCTCTTAAGACCATAAATGAGTGTTGTATCATTTTGTAGTTTTCTTTAGGGCAATAAATTTCTTTCAATGAGAGAAGCATTGCCCATGCACTTGCAAATACATAAAAACTGGCAAATCCTTTAACATTTTTTTCGAATATATATTTTCAGGGTAAACGGTTGAGGGCAGGACCACAGATGATTCAATTAAGTTTGGATGGAAAGCGCCTTTATGTTACCAATTCGTTATTTAGTCCTTGGGATCAACAGTTCTACCCTGAACTGATAGAGAAAGGCTCCCATATGCTTCAGATTGATTGCGACACTGAGAAAGGTGGACTGGCAATAAACCCCAATTTCCTGGTGGACTTCGGAGATGAACCAGAAGGTCCAGCACTGGCTCATGAGATGAGGTATCCTGGTGGGGATTGCACATCAGACATATGGCTCTAGAAATTGAAGCCCAGTCAATAAAAGCATGATCAATGCCTACTCGTTACATCTATATACATATTCTTATCTTTCTGTCATTTGATTAGTAAATCAGGTTGTTGTATTTTCTGTGTATAAGAGCAAATGCCTTTTATTCTATTCAATGAGAAAATGAAGACACTGCTCATCAATTTGTTAGTGCAACTTGCCGAGTAATGTTTGTTTTTAAAACTATGTGGCATTTATCATTTAAATGTTAGGTTGTTTATTATATTTAATATGAGTTCTAGATGGTAGAGTGCATTCGCTATAGTAAACTACATTCAGAACACACTAGCAGTGTTAACTCTTATCTATGAATAAGAAAAGGGAAAACTAGCTTCAACAAAGCAAAATAAATCAGACAAGCAAACTGAAGTCAAAACCTTCCTGGTAGATGAAAGTGGAGCAGATTTTAAGTGGGTACATATAAGCTCAAATGAGTAACTTGGAGGAAAGAAAATCGGTTTGTTTGGTCTCCATAATTATTCTCAGGTCTCCTGATAATTGCAGCAAAGATGAAAAAAACTAAAGTTGCATTTCAGAATCCTATTTGGCAATTTGGTAGCAATACAGAAAACCGTATCATAGTTCGAAAATCTGAAATTCTTCGACCAATGGATATAATTCTCTTACAATATTTAGCAATTCTTCATGTTGAGGGCTTGGGAATTTGAACATGGTAACATACAGGGAAAAGCAGGGTCTGCACATCAGCAGGTTGTAATGTTGACTTTCCATCTGAGAAACCTATTATATTGGTAGATAATTCTTAAAAATTAACGGCCAATTTTGTAGGTGGCTCGCCATGCAAGGTGTGCCACATCAAAATCCTAAGCAACATTAGGTGAATAAGTTAAGTAGATCCATAAGGCATGGAAATTGTCTATGTTAGGCAGCGGAAGCAAAACATAGCATAAAACAGAGCATAAACAAGCAAGATCAAACATGCATTAAACCAAGCATAGTAATCCCACAATTTGACACAGTGATTTATGTGGAAACCCAATGAGGGAAAAAATCATGGGCAATGATTATCGATATTCTTATTATTCAAGGGAGAATCACAATAGCCTTCATAGGCATACAATCATCCTCTCCTCACACACTCTCCTCTCTACTCCTTGCACACACTTGCATTCACATTGTACTCCACATCTATGGGTATGCTCACATATATAACATCTATAATTCAGTGATACAAAATGATCATGAATAGATCACATAGTTACACGAGCAGTTCATAAATAGATTGCATGCATATGCATTAACATAGCTGCATGCATGTGCATGTGACCGCATGAGGAAATTCGTTGGCATGTTTCCAAGAATATTCACCTTGACAAAAATTTACGTGATACATCATGCCCTTAACTAATTCATCACCTTTTATGCAAGCCAAGAGAAGCCAAACACCATCGTAGCTTCTCTAACAAAACTGGTTTCATAAACATGTTTGCAGAATTCACTTTTGTATGGATATTTTCCAAAGACACTCCACCTTCATCAACAACCTGTCTTACAAAATGGTACTAAACAGAAATATGCTTCGTCTTACTGTGATAAGTTGGATTTCTACCCAAATGAATAGCACTTTGACTATCGCAAAATACTTTCACCTTGTCCTGCATCCTTCCAAACTCGCCCAATAAACCGTGTAACCAAATTGTCTCACATGCATGTGGAGCAGCCATATACTTTGCCTCTATAGTTGATAAAGAGACTACATTTTGAATCTTTGACATCCAACTATCAGGTCATCCTGGAAGAATAAAGACGTATCTTGAAGTGGATCTCCTTTTTTCCAACTCACCTACAAAATCTGAATCTACATAACCACAAACTGAATCTCTGGAACCATATTAGGTGATAGAATAACTGCTTTTGCTTCTAAGATATCGAAGCACCCATTTCACTGCTTCCCAATGCGTTGTTCCTACATTTTTCATGTATCAACTGACAACACCAATTGCATGTGAAATATCTGGTTTAGTACTCACCATTGCATACATCAAACTTCCCACTACATTAGCATATGATACACAAGACATATAATCCTTTTCTTCGTCATTACTTGGACATAAACCTGAAGAAAGCTTGAAATGGGAAGCGAAAGGGATCTGTACGGGTTTCACATTATTCATACCAAATCTCATAAGTATTTTCTCCACATACTTTTGTTGTGATAACCACAACTTGCCATTATTCCTATCTTTGTGTATCTCCCTTCCTAAGATTTGTTTTGTTGCTCCTAGATCCTTCATACCAAATTACCTAGCTAACTGAGCCTTTAACCTGTTGATTTCAACCATGCTCTTTCTTGCCACAAGCATATCATCAACATATAACACCAAAATAATTAACATTCTATTTTCCAACTTTTTAAAGTAAACACAATTATCATATTCGCTCCTTGTAAAATTTAGGCTCATCATGAAAGAATCAAACTTCTTGTACCATTTCCTGGGAGACTGTCTCGGGCCATATAATGACTTCTTGAGTTTGCAAACAAACCTCTTATTGTGATCCTCAACAAACCCTTATGTTTGTTCCATATATATATCCTCATCTAAATCTCCATGTAGAAATTTTGTTTTAACATTTAGCTACTCTAACCCAAGATCAAGTAAAGAAACTAGTGCTAACATAACACGAACTGAAACAAGCTTCACAACTGGTGAAAAGATCTCATGAAAATTAATACCTTCCTTTTGAGAATACCCTTTTGCTACCAGTCTTTCTTTATATCTTTCGACTTTATGATCAACACCCTTTTTCAGTTTGTAGACTCACTTGCAGTTGACAACATTCTTGTCCTTTGGAAGTTCTACCAGGTCCTATGTTTTATTCCTTTCTAAAGCATCCATTTCTTCTTTCATAGATTTCTTCCATTGATAAATTTCAGTTACCTTAATTGCTTCCTAAAAACAACTAGGTTCTCCATCAATAGGAACTAAAGCCACATATGAAACATAATCAACACGAACTGAAACAAGCTTCACAACTGGTGAAAAGATCTCATGAAAATTAATACCTTCCTTTTGAGAATACCCTTTTGCTACCAGTCTTTCTTTATATCTTTCGACTTTATGATCAACACCCTTTTTCAGTTTGTAGACTCACTTGCAGTTGACAACATTCTTGTCCTTTGGAAGTTCTACCAGGTCCTATGTTTTATTCCTTTCTAAAGCATCCATTTCTTCTTTCATAGATTTCTTCCATTGATAAATTTCAGTTACCTTAATTGCTTCCTAAAAACAACTAGGTTCTCCATCAATAGGAACTAAAGCCACATATGAAACATAATCGTCATACCGTGTAGGAGGATTCTTAGCCTGTGAAGATATCCTCGGAGATGGTTGAGGCATATCCTCATTTTCATGGATATTTTTTGCATATACATCTTCATCTTCTTCTTCTGGAACTTCTTCATGCTCATGCCTTTCTGAAGATGGTTGAGTTTCCAACTGAATTTGTTGAACTTGCGGTACCTGTTCTTGTCTCACTTCAACATCTACCAATTCTGATTTTAAGAGTGAATATTCATCAAATACTACAACTCTGTTTATGATGAGTTTGTGGGTTGTAGGATCCCATAGTATGTACCCCTTAACTCCATTACCATAACCAACCAAGACATATTTCTTTGATCTAGGATCTAACTTAGAACATCGATCTTTATAAATAAGAGCATAAGCATCAAAACCAAATATTTTTAGATTTGAAAAGTCACACGAATGACATGTCCATACCTCTTCTGGAATCTTACAGTTTATTGCAGTTGATGGTGACCAATTTATCAGATAGCATGCTGTAAGAACTGCTTCTGCCCACAATTTGTACTACATCTTGGCATTCTTGAGCATGCTCCTTTCTCTCTCTAGAAGAGTCCTATTCATGCGTTCAACAATACCATTCTGCTGAGGAGTATAAATCGTGGTCTTATGTATTTCGATCCTAACTTCCTTGCAATAGTTCTCAAATTCCACAGATGTGAACTCACCTCCATTATCCGTCCTTAAACACTTGATTGACCTGTTAGTGCTCTTTTCAACCAAAGCTCTAAATTGTTTTAAAGTATTAAATACATCAACTCTTCTTTTAAGTAAATAAACCCAAACCTTCTTATAGTAATCATCTATAAATGTCATAAAATATGACGATCCTCCAAAATAAATTGTAGGGGATAGTCCCCAAACATACGAATGAATGTAATCAATGATACCTTTGCATATATGCATTCCTTCTTTAAGCTTTCGTCTACATTATTTTCCAAAAAAATAATACTTGCTGAAATTCAAATTCAAAAACTTCAAACTTGGAAGTGACTTACGATCAACTAGTACCGTAAGCCCTTTCTCACTCATATGACCCAAATGTTGATGCCATAAAATAACAGAGCCACTTCCATCTTCATATACTACCACTGCTTGATTTACCTCTGTCCTTCCTTCAAACTGATAAAGGTTCTTGATCCTCTTTCCCTTCTTGACTAATAAGATGCCTTTGGGCACCTTTAGTACTCCACCTTGAGCTGTACACTTCTAACCAGAAGCATCTAGAACTCCCAAAGATACCAAGTTCTTTCTAATTTTGGGTACATGTCTTACATTTGTTAATGTTCTTATAGAACCATCATGCATTTTAATCCGGACGTTATCAACTCCAACAATTTTACAAGAAAAATCATTTCCCATAAAAACAACACCAGGGACGTTATCAACTCCAACAATTTTACAAGAAAAATCATTTCCCATAAAAACAACACCATCATCAATAGATTGGTAAGTTGAGAACCAATTTCTATGAAGACACATGTGGCTAGACGCGCCAGAATCTAACAACCAAGCTGATGTTGATGTGAAACATCATAAGTAGACAATACCTCATCAACCATACTTGAACTAGAACTTGAACTTGTTTATGCTACATTATCTTCCTTTGATTCTTTTGTGGAGTCCTCCTTGGATGCATTCTATCTTTTCCAACAATCCTTCTTGAGATGCTCGGATTTTCCATGGAACTAACATTTATGCTTACTCTTCTTGCCTCTTGACTTAGACCTTGATGTACCCCTATGAATTTTCCCTCTTTCTGTAAATCGACCTCTAACCACGATTGCTTCTGTTGTTGAGGTTTATTTACTAGATGTTTTCCTTATCTCCTCAGACAAAGAAGATCCCACAACAATGTCATAATCAATCACATATGTTGTGTTAAACCACATAGTTGTGAACAGATGGTCCCAAGACTCAAGAAATAGACACAATAGCATAAATTCCTTGTCCCCATCTTCGAACTTTACTTCCATATTAGTTAATTGACAAATCAGAGTATTTAAAACATTCAAGTAATCATCAATTTTTGTACCTACTTTCATCCGCAAGCTGTACAAATGCCTCTTCAAGAAGATTATATTTGAAAAGTTCTTTGTCATATACAGACTCTCCAGTTTGGTCAACAAACTTGTTGATGTTATCTCTTCAACGATGTTAAACAACACCTCATCTTCCAAACACAAATGAATAGTATTGAGGGCTCTTGCATCCAGATCCTCCCAGTCCTCATCTGTCATGCTTGTCGGTTTCTTTGACTTTCCAGCGAAGGCCTTTTGCAATCCTTGTTGCACAAGCATATATCGCATCTTGAGCTTCCATAGTGCAAAGCTATTCTTACCACTGAAATTTCCCACCTCAAACTTGGAATTCTGCACTTTCTCCATTAGTATAAACAATCGTCCAAAAGAAAATCACAACTTTTAATAAACCAGGCTCTTCGATACAATGACCAGATTCTCTTCTCCTTCGCTCTTTGCTCCTTCAACTCTAAGCTCTGATACCACTTGTTAAGCAATAGAAGCAAAACATAACATATAACAGAGCATAAAATAAGAAAGATCAAACACGCATTAAACTAAACACATCAGTCATACACTTGACATAATGATTTATGTGGAAACCAAATGAGGGAAAAAAACACGGGCAATGATTATCGGTATTCTTATTATTCAAGGGAGAATTACAATAGTCTTCATAGGCATACAATCATCCCCTCCTCACACACTCTACTCTCTACTCCTTACACACGCTTGCACTCACATTGTACTCCACCTCTATGTGTATGCTCACATA
>CBVK0100319108.1:0-16093 GCA_900067695.1 Picea abies
ATAAGGGAAGGGATGGTCTACGCTAGGCCCCGTAGAAATTCAGGGATTCTGTCCCTCGAAGAAAAGACAAAAAAAAATTTAGTTGTCGTAGTTGGTGTGTGACATGCTAGTAGACATCATCATTCACCAAAACATTCAACCAAAAGAGCTGAAATATTAGCAAGGATTTTTATATATCATCTTCAAAATATTCCATGTGGTGGGACCAACTAAAGTAGGTCAAGCATGTTGATGAGTAAATAATTTCTTGGAAGAAGTTCAATAAATACTTCCAGCAATAGTACTTATCATAACACTATTATGACAAGAAGATGCAAGAATTATTTGAGCTCAAGCTAGGAAGCATGACTATGGAATAGCATGAGAGGAAATTCTTGGAGCTTCTGAGGTATGTGAATTTCATCAAGGATGTGAAGGTAAAAAATTAGAGCTTCTTGAGTGGGTTTCCATCACTCTACAAGGATAAAATCTAATTTGATGAGCCTAGGACTTTGACATAAGAAAATCCAAATATTTGTATCAGCAAAATAAGGGAAGACAAACTTTTCAAAAATCTTGGGACATTAAGAAGAAAGGAAATATGGATCAAAGGAAGAAAGGATTTAATCTTTCTTTCTTAAGGAACATCTCTCAATCATATCAACAAGGGAATCCAAAAAAAGATGAACCTAAGATGACAAATTACTTGGGGAAGAGGCCAAGACAATAACCCATTAAGTGTTGGGGATGTGAAGGAGATCACATGTATAAATATTGTCCTCACAAGGGAAAAAGGATGAGGACTATCCACAACATTTAGGAGGTGGATACAATGGAAGACATGGGTAGGAGTGTGCTAAGGATTTATGCAGCCTTATACAATAAACAAGAAAAATATCAATCCCATGTGATTGAAGTGGAAGGTAAGATTGATAATCATCCTATAGCTATTTTGGTTAATTCTAGAGATAGTCATAGCTATATAGATCCTAATCCAGTTGACATATTTAAATTGAAGAGATGTAAGAATGACAAGACTTGGTTGGATCAACTAGCTATTGGAACCAAGAGGAGAATTAATGAGCTTGTCAAGTATTTCCTGGTGAACATGAATGGATTTATCACTAAGGAAGATTTGAACATCATACCATTTGGTTCATATGATTGCTTGATTATTATGGATTGGTTGGATAGGAATCACATTGTCCTAGTTTTTTACCACAAGTTGGCCTTCATGTCCCTTGATGAGAAAGGGAAATTAAGGATATTCCAATGTATTCCAAGACATATATCTATCAAATAAATTTCAGCATTTCATTTAAAAAGAAGCTTTAGGAAAGGTGCCAAATATATGTAGTACATATGGAAGTGTCAACTAAGTATAAGGTGCCAAATATTGAATATTATCCAGTGTTGAAGGAATATGAATATGTGTTTGGGGAATTTCTAGTATTTCCACCAAAGAGAGACATCGACTTCTCTATTGACTTAATTCCTAGAGCTACCCTAGTTTCCAAGAGTCCCTACAGAATGAGCACACAAGAGCTAAAAGAGTTGCAAGTACAACTAGAAGAGTTGTAAGGGGTACATACGCCCGAGTCTCTCACCTTAGGGTGCCCCAATTATTTTGTGAAGAAAAAGGATGGAACTTTGAGGCTGTGTGTTGAATTCAAACAAGTGAATAAGTTTACTATAAAGAACAAGTATCCTCTCCCAAGAATCGATGATTTTTTTTATTGGTTGAAAGGAGCAAAGATATTTTTCAAAATTGACCGAAGATTGGGATACCATCATGTGAGAATAAGAGAAGAAAATACTAGCGAGAAAACCTTCCAAACAAGGTATTGCCATTATGAGTTTGTATTAGTGCCATTGTAATAGGAGTGTTCATATATTACCTAGACAAATTTGTTATTGTCTTCTTGAATGATATCTTTATATACTCCAAGATGGAGGAGGAGCATGAAAAACACTTGAGGATGATGCTACAAGTGTTGAGAGAGCACCAATTGTATTCCAAATTGAGCAAGTACACTTTCTATAAGAGGAAAATCCATTATTTTAGCTACATTATTTCAGAAAAGGGAATAGCAGTGGACCCATAAAATATTAAGGAAATTAGAGAATGGCCAACACCAATGAACATTTCAAAGGTCGGATCTTTTATGGGGTTGGTCAATTAATATAGAAGATTCACTAAAGGTTTTTCCAATATTGCACATCCAATCACTTCATTACAAAATAAAGGAGTAAAATTTGAATGGACTACCAAGTGGGAAGAGAATTTTCAGCACTTGAAGGAATTATTAACCAGTGCACCTATTTTGAAGATTGCAGATCCATATGAGGGTTTTGTTGTGTGCATTGATGCATGTAAAGAAGGGATTGGTAGAGTCCTTACCCAAAATGGGCATGTAATTTGTTATGAATCATAGAATCTTAAATAGCATGAAATAAATTATGCTACCCATGGCTTGGAGATTGCACATGTTGTTCATGCATTGAGAATGCGAGCCATTATCTCATGGGAAGAAAATTCAAGCTAAGGAAAAACCATACTGGTCCAAAATACTTGTTTGAGTAGCCAACACTAAATTCTAGACAAACTAGATGGATGGAATTTCTCAGTGAATATGACTTTGACATCAATCATATCAAGAGAAAGGGGAATAAAGTGGTTGATGCACTCAATAGGAGGGTGCATGAAATGCATAGGGGAATAAAGTGGTTGATGCACTCAATAGGAGGGTGCATGAAATGCATTCTACAACCATTAGTATGTATATCTCATATCATAGAAACATTATGTGCAAGTTAAAGAAGGCTTACATTTGGGTAATGTACAACTAAAATTTAAATATTATAGGCTGGAAGAGGATGGGATCCTCTTGTACAAGAACAAAATTTATGTTCTTAATTCTCCAAATCTGAGAAATTTAGTTCTAAAAGAGATGCACAATGTACCATACGTTGGAAATCCAAGGTATTAGAAGAAAATTGCAGTTGTAAGAGGCCAATATTTTTGGCCTAGAATGAAGAAATATGTGGCTTATTATATAGCCCTATGCATGGAATGTCAGAAGGCAAAGGTTGAGCATAAACATCTACCGGGATTGTTGCATCCATTTCCCATTCCTAAATGGAAATGAGAAGTTGTTACTATAGATTTCATCACCAAATGCCCAGAACAACAAAGAAACATGATTCCATCATGGTAGTGGTGGACAAGCTTATAAAGGCTACACTTATTCTAGTCAAGATGCCTCATAGTGCAACCAACTTTGTAGAAATTTACATGAAAGGAATTTTCAGCCTACATGGGGTACCTAAGGAAATAGTGTCCAACAAAGATCCCAAATTCACATCTAATTTTTGGAGAGGGTTGTTTAAAGGATTTGGGGAAAATCTAAATTTCAACACATGATATCATCTAGATTCAGATGGACAAACAAAGAGGGTCAACCAAATAATTGAATATATTCTTATAATGTATGTCATGGAAAATCTTTCCAAGTGGGAAGTCTATCTTCATTTAGTTGAGTTCTAGATTCAGATGGACAAACAAAGAGGGTCAACCAAATAATTGAATATATTCTTATAATGTATGTCATGGAAAATATTTCCAAGTGGGAAGTCTATCTTCATTTAGTTGAGTTTTCGTACAAAAACAGGTATCATGCATCATTGAATATGTGCCTATTTGAATCCTTGTATTGTAGAAAATGGAACATGCCAATAATCTAGGATAACCCAATAGACATATTTGTTTTTGGGCTAGAACTACTAAGAGAAATGGAAGATAAAATGGTAAAGATCATATATAATTTAAAGGTATCTCGAGATGGGAAAAAGAGCTATGTGGATAAAGGCAAGGCACACAATAAATTCATAGTGGGAAATCATGTATTTCTAAAAGCAAAGGCTAAAAGGAGCTCGGTAAAATTGGGAAGTTTCCCAAAGTTGGCAGCGAGATATTATGTGTCATTTAAAATCCTAGAGAGAATAGGATTGGTTGCGTACATGCTTCATTTCCTACATCCATGAGAATTCACAATGTGTTTCATGTGTCTTTATTGAATAAGTATGTGCTTGATCCTAACCATGCAATTGATTGGACTGTGATCCAGGTGGAACACAAAGAGTACTTTCAGGTGGAGCTAGTGCACATTCTAGATTGGAAAGTCAAAGTGCTCAAGAACTGGTCCATAAACCTATTAAAGGTCCAATGGACTTGCTACGGTCCTGAAGACTCCATGTGGGAGAACAAGGAGACCATGCGGGAGGAGTACTCGTAGTTTTTTGCAAATTTTGAAGAATTTTGAATGTACATTTGTATATAAGTGTACAAAGATTCCATTTTGGTAACTAGAGTTCTTGGAGCCACAACCCTGACACTTCATGTCTTACCTGTGTTGGAGCCCTGGAAGGGAAGTGGGATAACCTAAGGGAATGTAGTGAAAAAAAGGGGGTACATTTCCTTGGGTTGTGTAGGTTGAGGGGAATGAGATTTGTTGGTTGGAATGGCTATATGAGTCATTAAAATACAAAGTTATTGAGTATTGTGATGTAAAATTTTGTATATATGAAGATGTACACCAGTATGGTGATGTGCACCGAGGAAGGTGCAAAATGTAAGGGGGAGGAATGTCATACCTTAGTTTTTAATCCCTGGATTAGAAATGTATATTTGTAAATACAATGTATGGCCATGGTATAAGTGATGTAATATATAATAAATGTACATTGAATATAATAAAATGAAATACATCACTTGTTTCATAGGCTAAGGATGGAGTCATGGGGGATAAGTTTTCACTTAAAGGGGGTCCAGCGGGGGGGGGATCCCACGTGCTTAATAAACCCAAGCCACTTTTCTAAATTATTTTATTATTAATATTTACCTCCTTTGACTTATCATTATTTTATTATTAATATTTACCTCCTTTGACTTATCAAACCAATCATTATATGCATGTAAGAGGCTGGTGGGAAAATTCTTCTCACCTAGTTATTGAAGAATGGACTAAGTACATGCATGTAAGAGGTGGGTGGAAGAGTCATTTCACCTAGTTATTAAAGCATGGGTTGGGTACAATATTTTTGGGAAGTGTTAGACTCAAATCATGCATGGGATAAGAAAAAGAAATTTGAGTATATAGAGAGGGAAATTTTTACAGTTGGGGAGAGGAGAGGAAAATAATTTTCTAGGTGTTGGGAAGAGAAGGAAGCCATAGTAGGTGTTGATGACAACTTGTTGGAGCTGGAAAATGCATGGAGAGTTAGCTCGTTAAGCTTGTGAGTGATTTTATGTTAACGAAATTACCCAAGAGAGTGACATTGTTGTTGTGATCATTATTGTTACAACTGGAATACCTGGAGTCCCAAGCTAGGATATTTCCTAGCCAACCTATGGTGGATTCATGGAGAGAAGTGGGATAGCCCGAGGGACTGTGTGGAAGAGAAGGGGATCCCATTCTTTGGGTTGTACAAGTTGAGGGGAAAGAGAGATGGTGGATTGGAATTGTTGTAGGAATTATTTTGATGTGATTTTTTACTAGATATTGGGCTATTGAGTGGATAATGGCCATACATAAAACCCATTCTTTCTTGTGGATTCATAGCCCCAGCTCAAGGGTGATTTTTTCTTGATAGAACTAGAGAATAATATTATATGGTTGGGTGGAACATTTGTCATCTCCAACCAGTTGTGTATATTATTCATTAAGATAAGTGTTTCAATAATTGTTCTTATTTAGAGTTTAATACTATGCTTAAATGTTGTGCTTTATTGTTGCATTTTACTCTGCGTTATGAGTGTTTTTATTTTGTTGTGTATGCTTAAATTGGATGCATTCAAGAATTTGAAATTAATGATAGTTGCAGTTGCATGGGCATGTTTATCATGTTGCATGCATTTATTTGTAATGGGTATCAAAGTATTTTTCATTTTTGCATGGTAATGGGTACATTACATCTCCTCCCCTATATTTATTCAAATAATTTAAAAAATTGTATACCACTTATTTTAGTAGCCATTTTCGAAGGAAAATGATTTTTTACCCTATTTTAAGTCTAATTGATTCTACATACCTTGAATGAGTAAACCACAATGACATAGATTTAATTTTTTCTTTAATCAAAGTTGGATGATATGGATTTTATTTTTCCTATCTGTGTAAATATAAAAACCTCCTTCATTGGATGAGGAATATTTTCACATCATGCAATCCCATCCCTCCATCAAATGCAGAACTGGAAGTGTATGAGAGATCAATTATCAATGCTTATCAAACTTGGGAATAGACATTGTCATTGGATCGAGGGATGAAATAGTACAAAATAACATGATCGTTGAATTAACTTGGATTAAAGCAATTGTGTGTGCATTCTACTTTTATTCCCATTTTGTGTTTGGTTCTCCTCTACCTTGGGCATTCCCTCATATCCTCCTACTTCTCTCAAAGCTACCTATGTTATGGTCGAGTATGTATGTTTTGATCTCCAAATTGTTTGTTGTTATGCTTGCACTATGGTCGAATGTTGTTATTTGTTGTTACTTTCATCCTTAAAACCCACTTATTTTTAGATCTTATGTAGGACTAAGATTTATTAATAAAAACAAGTTTTGTTTTTAATTTTCAAAATTGTATAAATTATGGTCTCATATGATAGCTTGATTATGCTCCTAAATTTTTTTAACTTCCTTCTCCTATATTTCACTTTACAAAGATTTGGGAGAAAAAGAAATTTCCATAATGTCAATTTCATTAGAAATTTTTCATTACATAGTACTCTATATTAAAAACTTCTACTCTATTATCCTATATCATTTAAGCCCAACTATAGACCTAAAACATATGCTCAACATCATATCTATTCTATTAAAAATAGGGAAAAATAATTGTTCATGATCCTTCCATCTTTGTGTTGTATCTTGGTGGAAGAAACCTTTTGATCTAACCTCTAGTAAGTTATGTTTTTATGAGGTCTAAAGTGCTTCTTTTTCCATGAAAAACAAAAATGTAATTTTATTTATAAAAAAAAAATATTACATTCTTCATATGCCTTTCAACATTTCATAATTCCTTCATAGACATCCAATATATAAATAAAAACATTTTAGTTCAAAATGAAGTGCACCTAACAACAAGTGTCATATTATCATTGAACAATGACCTCAATTCGACCCTTTTTCCCTTACTTATTTTTTACCTTTGTACAACCCCTNNNTTACTTATTTTTTACCTTTGTACAACCCCTAATAGCAGTTCCTACGATAACCAATTGCATATCATTTGTGGGAAAAACGATCTCCTTATCATATTTTGAGCTTTAGACCTATGAGGTCTTTTTCTCCCTCCTATTGGATTTCCATTGACAACTAGCTTCCCAGTAGAGTGAATTCCATAGTTTATTACTTATTGTATCTTTGATAATTGACTTGTATCTTCATTCCTTTCCATTATTTATTCATTGTCATTGTTTTCTACCTCTCATGAAGGAAAGTATCATTTACTCTAATATTCTTCTTCATCCAAAAGTGGTATCCCATAAGAATCTTTTAGACTTGGAAGGATGATTATTTTTCCTCTTTGGATGCGCTCTTACTTGAGGACAAGATTTCTATAGATGACCTCTTTGATAGTAGATCCAACACCTAAATGTTGTGTTTTCATTATCCAATACTTGAGTCCATTGAATTTTTTCATGTTTGAGATACATCTTGTTTTGAATACCTTTACCAAGATCAATCTCCATGCATATTTGAGCATAAGTAAAAAAACCAACTAAGCCAACTCAAAATTTGTTGTCAAGAATCTACTGAAGGAATTTCCGATGTCTTTAAGTGCTAAAGGATGTCAAAAGGGAAGTGGTATATTTGGAAGGTGAACCCAAACTGATATTTTAGATTAAATCATAGTGGATGGGTTGAACTATGGGAACCATGGGGTAATAAATAGACCCACTCTTCCCAAAAATCATGCCCCCTCCTCAAATACTTTGTGATAATCATCATGACTATAAAATTGTACTACAAAAAACTTTAGAATAGAAATATACCTTTCTTTTTTTATCTAGTTGGAGTAAATCCACTGATATAGATCTATTGCATGAGGCCAGAACCATTAAAATGACAAACTATTACAACTAATTTATATGAAAAAAGGTAATCATTGACCTCCAAATAAGAGATCTCCACATTTGGCACCTCATAATATTTATCCACTATATATGGACTTAGCATAACAAAAGGTTGAATTTCTTTAGGAGACTTATATCGAACTACATCTTTAAATGAAACCGTATTTGAAGAAGAGGACATGTGTGCTCCTCATTGACCTGCTAAATTGACATCTTTTACACCATCAATTGGTCTCCTTTTACCTTATCATTGCATATGATTACCATATTTATTATAATATCTACTCATATTTATGCCTAACAAGCTTAGCAAAATAAAATGTTGTTAATATTCATAATTTCTTTTGTTTTTTATGATTTAGAGAGGGTTTGGATTAATCTTGTTGATGCAGGCTTTTGATATTTCAGTTCATGTACCTAGTGTTCAGTTCCTATACCTGACTTCCATGTTTAGCGTATATGTGCACCTCCATGACCAGGATGAAGACATGGGTTTCATTAGAAATACCTTTGATATGGTTTGGTGTTCACTAGTTCTCACCTAGGTCACATGTGTGTACCTCCACCACGTGGTCAAATATCATGGTCAAAATTGTGCCAAATTTAGCAGAAATGAATTTCAAACGTTATTTCCAGGCAATCGAAGAAGAACCTTTGAATTTTAAAACATGGGTTTTTTTCCAGAACACACCCATTTAGCTAAATATATAGTGGTTTTTGAAGATAATGAAGGATCTGTGATATATGGGCATTTTTCCAATATGGGTTTTCCTAGATTTGCAATTGCGACCATCTTCTCCAATATTCTAGAAAAATGGGTGTGCCTAGCCAAGGATGAGAACTATTCTCAGATGTTTGCGGTTGAAAATATATAATTCATCTTCCATATTGATCTTATATCAATCTAATTGTAATCTCCATTGTTTATTTTAGATTGTTTTTCACTAGAAATGGGGAAACCCCCTACCTATTTTAGAGGAGCACCTCTTCAACCTGCCACTATATGTATACCTCAAATTGGATGTAATAAGAGTAGAGAGGAGAGGGAAGGATTAACATCAGAAATATTCATGCTTGGACACTTGCAATATTTGAATTTCATTTCATAATAATCAGTTGTTGATGTTTTGTTCATGTGCTTGAGTGCTTACTTAGTTTGAAGCTTTCTCATAGTGTGTGTTAGGTTTGGCAGGGCCCCCATTCGCTAACATGTATTGTGTTATTTCCATTTTTTCTTAGTTAGTTAGTTTAGCCATAGATCTAAATTCCTTGTATGTGTTTCAATTATCGATTATGTATTTTAAGCTTTCATTACATGTCATTTACATTTGACCACTAAAGGCCATGGTTCATGAGTGAAACTATTGTTTTGAATCCCTTGAATGCTTGACCATTAGAGTGGGTGAAATATTGGGATTCGTTCTCTTGGAGAATCTTTTTTGCTATTGGCCAAACACAGTCATAGATTTCCCATTAGAATAGAATCTAGTCTTGCATATACTTTACCTGCATCTCACAAGATTATGAGCCCCCAAGTTGATGATTTGATGTCTGGGATTTATACATATAATCTTCCCCACACTCCCACCACTCCCCCACATGATCATGGAGCTAATATTAGCATTGATCCTTTTCATATGTGATAATCATCTAGTCAAGAAATATCCTTCACGTTTTTCCCTTAAAAAAAAAGATGATGTTGGGAAATTGGAATCCCCTTACTATACTCTAGTTTTCCCTTAATATCTACCACAAACTCTAAATCATTAACCCACAACATTATTGTTTTCCCATAAAAAAAAGTTGACCATAATCTGATAGATAATAGAGGTTTCGAGCCTCTCTTTCCCCATCGTGAGATAACATGTCTTAGAGGCCTTGTGTTCCAATTGCTAAGTATACCAGATCTGATTAAATACTTCATGGCAACCCATGGAACCTACATTTGACCTATCTAATGCACTCTTCACCAGAGGATATGGTGTAGCCTTCAAATTTTTTACTCTCAAATATAGTACTCATAACAACATGAAAGAGACTTCCATTCCAATACACACAGACTTCATCCAAACAGATGCAAAAACTAACCTCTAAAAAAATGCAATCGGGGCTTGGAGGAAAACTTGAATCCACATAAGGAATAAAGAAAATAATATGCCCTACATCCCAAATCAGAAAGAGAACCTTGAGATATTTAGGAATAATCTCCTACCTAATCCAAAATATACTACCATGACATAAATCTATCTTGATAGCATAGACTTCCATAGTCGAAGTCTTGGAAAACCAAAAATCTTGTTGGTTATGGCTAAAATTTTGTAGGCTTGCAATCTCTCTCTCTCTTGTAATCCTACTTTCAACTCAAAGGGGAATCAAGGACAAATTTTTGGGCATGGAGGTACACCTAAGAAACATAGTTCATCCCACTCTCTAACTCACAAGCAAGAATGATATTTGTTGGTACCTTTCCAACACCACACAAATATATAAAAATAATAGCTTCAAGTTTAACATGTTTCTACTAGATCCTCTTCCAATTTGTGGAGAAATAAGGAGTTGGATTTAGATTTATGTGTATATATATGTGTAATATTAATGGGTGGGGAAGGTGGTATGATGATACTTCCACTACAGGCCTTATTGTGAGCATAATGGTAATTTATTTTCTGGTGGAAGGGATGACTATGTGTAATTTTCTAAAAATATGTATTTGATCTTGAAAGACATGTGATGCCTTGTTCTCTTGAAGTGGGATGCTCAACCATTTAATTCCTTATCCTTTTTCCTCACATTGTTTTAATCCTTGTATTTTTCTCTCTGAGTTGAGGAAGAGGCAAGGGACTATTTTTCTCCATGAATGATGGATAATTTTTTAGAATTGGGTACTTGTTGGGGGAGTATGCATAAGAAACAATGTAATCTTTGGATATAAACTTATAGGATATTTATTTCAAATAACTTGTTACCATGTTTTACCTTGAGAGCTAAGGAGGTCCCACCTCGATTCATATTTTTTTTCCTTACAAAGAAGCATGGGGTCCCTAATGTTTCTTTTTTTCTAAGAAACATCATCCAATCAACTATTCTAACAAGTTAGTGCCCCGTGAGAATTCCCAAGTATGAAAAGGTTTGATCCTATTAATAATATGATTTCAAGGTTTCTGGAAATTGTGGAGCCATTGGTAGCACAAGAAAAGGAAGTTAAAAAGAAATACATTTGGAAGTGGATGTTTCCTCCAAAAGCATCACAAAATATATCAAGGGAAACTTTCTGGCAAGTTGTTTCCTCTATTAACATTCAACCCATAAGACTAATGACATCATTAAAAAATGATTATTTTTCAAACGTAACCTCATTTGATACTTAAATAAAGTGGCATATAACCAATTGGGTAGCCATGAACTATGACTAAAAGGCTTGATTTCTAAAACATGTTCTTAACCAAAATGAGATTATGCTAACATGTGTCTTTTAGCTTGTTATAGAAAGATTTGCATCACCCCATGCAATATTGCACATAGGTCCTTTTTCCATTTCCCTATGCAGAATTTTCATCCCTTTTTAGCAAATACCAGAGCTAAAAATACATTTTTTCCACATATACGCACCTTTCCTACTATACAGTATATGTATATGCAGGTTGCACCACTACATCCAGTGTACATAGGGAAATGTGCCCAAAAATGAAAAAATGGTGTCGGGTTTCCATGTCACGATAGGAGATCAAGGATCCTTGGCCTTCCATATACTGGAAATGTTCTGACTCGACCCTTCAGTTTGCGGAAATGAGCGACAAGAATGGAGGGAGGAAAACAGAATCACCTGAACCATTTTTCGCCGCCTTCGCCGTGCGTCATGAGCGAACACATGTGCCAGAAATAGATACATATTAGTCAGAAGACTGATTCCCATAATTTATGGGGTGATAACAGATAGCATAGACTTCCATAGTCTAAGGCTTGGAAAACCAAAAATCATGTTGGTTATGGCTAGGATTTTGTAGGTTTGCAATCTATCTCTCTCTTGTAATCCTACCTTCAACTCAAAGGGAAGTCAAGGCCAAATTTTTGGGCATGGAGGTACACTTGAGAAACATAATTCATCCCACTCTCTAACACACAAGCAAGAATGAGATTTGTTGGTACCTTTCCAGCACCACACAAATATATAAAAATAATAGCTTCGAGTCTAACATATTTCTACTAGATCCTCTTCCAATTTGTGGAGAAAGAAGGAGTTGGAGTTATGTGTAGATATATGTGTAATATTAATGGGTGGGGAAGGTGGTATGATGATACTTCCACTACACACCTTGTTGTGAGCATAATGGTAATTTATTTTCTCATGGAAGGGATGACTATGTGTAATTTTCTAAAAAAATGTATTTGATCTTGAAAGACATGTGATGCCTTGTTCTCTAGAAGTGGGATGCTCGACCATTTAATTCCTTATCCTTTTTCCTCACATTGTTTTAATCCTTGTATTTTTCTCCCTAAGTTGAGGAAGAGGCAAGGGACTATTTTTCTCCATGAATGATGGAGAAATTTTTAGAATTGGGTACTTGTTGGGGGAGTATGCATAAAAAACAATGTACTCTTTGGATATAAACCTATAGGATATTTATTTCAAATAAATTGTTACCATGTTTTAACTTGAGAGCTAAGGAGGTCCCACCTCAATTCATCTTTTTTTTCTTTACAAAGAAGCATGGGGTCCCTAATGTTTCTTTTTTTCTAAGAAATATCATCCAATCAACTATTCTAACAAGTTAGTGCCCCATGAGAATTCCCAAGTATGAAAAGGTTTGATCCTATTAATAAGATACTTTCAAGGTTTCTGGAAATTGTGGAGCCATTGGTGGCACAAGTAAAGGAAGTTAAAAAGAAAAAAATTTGGAAGTGGATGTTTCCTCCAAAAGCATCACAAACTATATCAAGGGAAACTTTCTGGAAAGTTGTTTCCTCTATTAACATTGAGCCAATAAGACTAATGACATCATTAAAAAATAAATATTTTTCAAATGTAACCTCATTTTCTACTTAAATAAAGTGGCATATTACCAATTGGCTAGCCATGAACTATGAGTAAAAGGCTGGTTTTCTAAAACATGTTCTTAACCAAAAGGATATTATGCTAAAATGTGCCTTTTAGCTTGTTATAACAAGATTTGCATAACCCCATGCAATCTTGCACAAAGGGACTTTTTCCATTTCCCTATGCAAACTTTTCATCCCTTTTTTGCAAATCCCAGAGTGAAAAACACATTTTTTCCACATATATGCACCTTGGCTACTATACAACATGCGTATACATAGGTTGCACCACTACAACCCATGTACATTGGAAAATGTGCCCCAAAATGAAAAATGGTGTCGAGTTTCCATGTCACGACAGGAGATCAATGATCCTTGGCCTTCCATATACTGAAAACATTCTGACTCGACCCTTCAGTTCCACTTGAAGGCTATAAATGGGCCAATTCTGAGCTATGGAAAGGAGAAGAAAGAATTCAACTTTGAGAGCAAAGTTACTCTGGAGGAATTATTCACTTCATGTTGAGTCTGCATCCCTTTTCCCTTTAAGTCTAAACACATTGTTCAACCCCCAAGCTCTTCCCTTATTGAGTGAGAACTTCATTGTCTCTCTTATATGAGCTTGCCTTTGGTAGAGGATTGAAGTGGTGGAGGCCCAGCTGGAAGGAAGTTGGTTTCTTGGTTTTGAACTGTGCCGACATGGAAGTTTGTAACGTATTCACTTCTGTTGATTATATCTTAATAAAAATACTCTTTTCTCGTCCAATTGATATCTTGCAAATATATGAATTATTATTCCATGTTATTATTTGTTATGAATGTTAATGGATTATGCTATTGAATGTGCTAACACCATATATTATCACCATATGCTTGTGTTGCTTGGTTTTTGAGGACTAGTTGCAGGTATATTGCTTTGGGTCAAGTTCTCAATAGTGGACCTCATCGAACGTTTAGACGAGGTAGGCATTTTTTCTTGTCTTGTTAGCATATTTTATTATATATCATACTTGGGAGTATAGTGGATTTCTGCAGCCATTTCCGCTAGTTATGGTTTACCCCTAGCCATAGAGAGATTTTCCCCGTAACATAGCTAAAGGATTAAACTTATGAATTTTCAGTACAACTTGTCATGGGCCTTTTTCACATCAACTTTTAAGAAATGGAATCTAATTTCTAAATTTGGATCCTATGAAGAACCTCTCTAATCGTTATGATTAACTAAAACAATAACCATGTGATTAAACTACATAGGAACCACTATTTTCAAACTATAATAGATACCATTGTTCAAAGTTAATGCAAATTTCCCAAGTAAGTCTTTAGTCGAAGGTGATCGCAGTGAAACCCCAAATTATGTATGCACAAAGTCACAATAATGATAATGTTTCACCATTCGATTGGGGCTGGGATGAGAATTTACATCGTGATGCATACTTCATTTTGGTTGAGGAACCAATTTCTCAACTAATAGGGAGAGGTGGAATGTAAAAAATGATTACAAGACAAATATTTCTAGGGAAGTGCTTATAATCCCTAGGAAAGATACCCTTGCTAAGATTGGTGGGGTGAAGGGGAAGAACTTCTCCCCAAGGATAAGGAATGGTGAAGTCTGTATGACACATACACATCCATTTGTAGGTAGGTCATGTCCATTTAGTGGTGTTCAAATACAAAGAATGACGAGCATGGGTGATGGGAGGAATGAGTTTGAAGAGAGACAATAGAGATAAGGCCAATGGCCCAAGGAAGTTTTTTAATCTCATAGGAAATTATTCACCCCTATTTAACAAATGAAGACCTTAATTGTGTCAAATAGGTCTACCTATAATGAAAGCAGGAGTTTAATGTTCTAAATGGGTGGGCTCCTAAATAATTCCATAATTATACAAGGAGTATAGTTCCCAACTAAATACAATGATGGGATCTACTCTCATC
This sequence comes from Picea abies, assembly GCA_900067695.1. NCBI lineage: Eukaryota > Viridiplantae > Streptophyta > Pinopsida > Pinales > Pinaceae > Picea > Picea abies. Next base: position 15,094 of record CBVK0100319108.1, read on the forward strand.
TCCTCCTATTTATTTATTCCAATACATTTATAAAAACACACACTATTTATTTTAGTCATTGTGGAAGGTAGAGGATTTTGCCCCTTATTTTAAATATAATCGTTGTCTACCTCCCTTGGATAAGTAAATAAGGATGAATTGGATCATGATTTCTCTTTGAGCATGGTTGGATGACAGAGTGTGCTTTGAACAATCAATCCACAATACTCTCTTATCATCAATGATTATTCTTTTCACATCATGTAATCACTTCGATAGATGCAGAACTGGTTTTTTCTAAGAGATCAACTAACAACGTGCTAACCAAAGTTGGAATTTGAATTGGATGGATGGGACATGATATAATGTGATAGATCATCATCCAGTAGTCCATTATAACATGATCATTGAATCAAGTTGAGTTGGTGTATAATATCATATTTTATTTCTATTTCTTATTTGAATCCCTACCTTGTACATTCCCTCACCGCCTTCTCTTCCCCTCAGGGATGTTTGCATTATGGTTTGTTATGGTCAATATGAGTGTGTTTACAGTTATAAATGCATTGTTTTTTTATGCATGCATGTTTCTATGAGTCATATGTGTGTCTTATATGTGTTTTTTATAATGGGTTTGTCTTGTGTGACACTAATAGGCGGAGATAGGAAACTATGGAAAGCACTCCATCTTCTCCCCCATATCTCTTCATCTATGTAACTACCTTGTCGATCACTCCTCATCCATGTGTATATTATTTCAATGATTGTGCTCTCTCCATCCTCCAATGATTCTCTCTAATCAAACAACGTGCACTGTCATTATCCAAACCATCATCTTATACTAGGATTTTAATGCTTCACTTCCATTTTGTCTATGTGTTTAGGATTTAGGGAAGTTTCCTTGTGCTTCCTCCGTAAACTCTCTAGAATCCCCGAAATCCAATCCTTTTCTACCATGTATCCTCTAATTGGTGTTCATTGTTTTCCTTTTTCCTCCATTCATGTGGCATCCATATATCCT
>CBVK0100319194.1:0-15255 GCA_900067695.1 Picea abies
TATATATATATATATATATATATATATATATATATATATATATATATATATATAAATCTTTCTTAAGGACATGGTAGATGATGGAAAGGTAATTCTAAAGAAACTTGACACTTTGTAGGATGTTGGAGATGCATTGATGAAACTTGTGAGCATATTTGAATTCAATTGGCGTTGTGATTCTATTTTCCTTATGGCCCTTATCAATTAGCTCACAGTTTGATTCATTCTCCCTTATAATGTTGCAAAGTATATGGAAAGTGGGAGAATGTCCGGATAAGTGTGTCATGTACCTTGCAGTCATGCAGTGGAGCAAGGAATAAATGTAGAGAACTAGTAGGAAAAGGATGTTATTCAACATTAGTTGGTCAATTACTTGATGGAGATTGCTAGCATGTAGAATTGAAAAACTATAAATGGTTTATGGTTTTGTTATTCCTATTTATTCAGTGCTAAGATTGCAGGAAGATAGATTGTAAGTTTTAGCTTACTCTTGTATTGTTGAAATTTCTCCAAAATCATTATGCTACTATTGTACACTCTTATTGAGAGCACAAAGACTCTGTATTTTAATCATTTAGTTCTTGAGTACTGCATTGAGTGTGATTTAGAGTGTTGGTTTTTTTCCAGGAAGGGATTTCCCCAAGAAATAATTTTCTTAATGGTTTGTTGTTTATTTCATTTGTTTGAAACTATTTTGTTTTTAGTTTCTAGACGTGCTTCTCTCATGGATTGGTGTAGGAATCATATTCCACATCTCTGCTTCCTTTCATTTAGGCCTCCCAACTCATATTTGTTGGAGGATTTATTATTTTTTCAAATAGATAAGTTGTGTTATTATTAGTCATTGTGACAATTTGTGAATAACTCACTTCACTCAATTTTACCATTCATTTCTTTTGGTGAATTATAAAACTTCCTTGATATATCTGCATATTGTTTGTGTTGGCAAACTCAACAATCTATGTAAATCATTAAAATATTCAAATTTTATGTTAATTTGAATGTTTGTGTTTTTTTTATGTTGGTAAACTCAACAATCTATCTAAACTATTAAAATCTTCAACTTTTATGTCAATTTGAATGTTCGTGTTTTACTTCTTTTTATACATAATAATTTATCATCACATGCTCCTCATCCTTATTTATCTTCGAGTTTCCATGTTAGATGATGAGAACTTATAGGATAATTTATCATCACATGCTCCTCATCCTTATTTATCTTTAAGTTTCCACTTTAGATGATGAGAACTTAGCTTGAATAGACAAAGTAATTGTTTCTTATGCATAAAAATTTTCTCTTGAAGGTAATCCTGGTAGTGATTTCAAGTTTTATGGCCATGGTTTTATAACAACTTCTCTATTAACCTCTTTTGTAGTAAATTGTGAATGACCAATGACTTATCTACCAAATATACTTCTTAAATTCCCTACTTTTTTAATGCATTCATCGTGTGATACTAAGACTATTATATTGAAATGCAATCTTTGCTAATATTACATGCTTTATTTTAACATTTTCTAAAATCTTTCAATTTTTCAATGCTCACATTAATGTTATGAAAAGTAACTTGGTCAATTTCACATTAATATTGTCAAAAATAACTTGGTCAATTTCTATTTTAGTAAATGCATTTTTATAAAATAACACTTATTATTATTGTTTATGTTTTGAATATAAATATACTCTCATTAATTTAAGAAGCTAATTCAAAATGTTGTTACCAATTATCATCATTATTAGTAATTTGATTTCTAAACGATTCATATATAAATTTACTCCTTCACCAAGACATTTAATAAAAAGAACATCTTCTCCGTAAAGCATTGCCCCATACATAATATTTATTAAAAAAAAACTACATTTATAATAACAAAACAACCCTATGCCTACATTTATAAAAACAAAACAACCCTATGGCCAAATAGTGTTACTCCCAATATTACTCCCAATATTGTTGCATTACCAAAACATAATTTTAAAAAAAATTATATTTTTAAAAGCAAATTAACCATCGACTCAAATGGTATTGTTTAAAGCTATATAACTATTGTTTGGATCTTCAATATGGTATTGTTCAAACTATTGTTTAGAGCTATATAACTATTGTTTGGATCATCAATATGGTATTGTACAAACTATTGTTTAAAACTATATAACTATTGTTTGGATCTACATGGTTTCATATAATGTAATATAATGAAAAGTTTATTAAAATTTAAGACCTAATTGGTTAGTCCAAACTATTGTTTAGAACTATATAACTATTGTTTGGATCTACATGGTTACATATAATATAATAAAATGAAAAGTTTATTAAAATTTAAGACCTAATTGGTTAGTCCATAGTCTTTAAGATTTTGTTTTAACTTTCTAACATACAAATTCAATTAAGAAAAACATACATTATAAACACATATAATATCTCGCTCAACCAAGGGCTACCAACAGCATACACATATAATGTCTCGCTGAACCAAGGGCTACTAACAGAATTCTGTCTGTGGAGCGGAAATCCCTACACTTCTGTCCAAGAAAAACCCTATTTTTTTGCATTTACTTTGTTTTTTTAAGGTTGGACTATATTGCAAAAACATGTAAATTGTCAAACTTCAATAAATAGCAGGCATGCCACTGATTGCTTTATATCTGCTTTAATATACCGAGACAACTAGGAAAAGGAAGCAGAGCAGTTTGTCTCGGTGGCGTGTTTGTTGGTGGAAGCACAGCCATTCTAAACATGCATATCTTGACTGTTTCCATGTCCGCATGACGAGGAACCGATCTGAAGACTCCGTTAATTCTAAGTCACGGTTTTTTAAGGATGAAATTAATTATTGGTTAAAAAGTCATGTTTAATTATGCTTTGGATTTCAAAATCTTTGGTCGGATTCCATGAATACTTTCTTTGTCTCTATATCGTTGGTACCCTAAATGCATGCATCGCACAGTGTTGTGTTTGAATACGTAACAACGCGAGTCTAAAGTCGGAGTAGTTAGGAACGATTTATAAATCAAAGTTGATTAAAAAAACATTCGACGGATGTGGTCACAATTTTGTGATTGCTTGCTCCGTTATATGTCATTTCAGACGTCATTATTCTGCAAAATGATGGCTGAACTCATACGGCTCTAAATTCCACCTCCACCCAACCAAAGTTAAATTTGTTGTTTTTATTAGTTAAATTTTTATCACTGTAAATTTTATTAGTGACTTTAAGTTTATATCACCAAACCATACTTCATTGACTTTACCAACTCTAAATTCCACGTCCACCCAGGGTTAAAATTTGATCTCATTTTTATTAGTCGATCTCAAGTTTTTATCAGAGTTTAAAATTTTATCTGCCATTTTTATTTATCAGTGCCTTCACTTTAAGTTTATATCACCAAACCCGCCTTCATTTTGAGGACAATTATTCATGGATTTTTTTACGGCCAATTTCAATTGGCGCCTGCGGACAATGGACTAATTGCATTGTAAAAAATTTACAAGTATGGGAGGAAATATTTGAGAACAATGGAAGTAAATGCTTTGTAAAAAAATTATAAACTATGGGAATTTTTTTTGAGAACAATACCCGAGATGGAGCTAAATGCATTGTTTAATAAATGCAATATAAAGAGTATTTTTATATTAAAATGCAAAGAGTTTGTGAGCCTGAGATTGTAACTAAAAATTAATATATTATTTTTTTAAGTTAAGAGATTTTATTTGATATTTTTATATTAAAATGCAAAGAGTGTGTGAGCCTTAACTTTTAACTAAAAAATGATATATATACACGTGGTCGTGTTATCCAACCGCGTGAACTCGAAACCTCATTGAACTTCATTTTCAGGGCACTTGCCAATTGAACTGCCCCCCGAAGGCTGATTTGATATATATTAGCACCATATATTTTTTTAATTAAAAGATTTGATTTGATATCCATATTATCACCAAGGCAGATATGAAAGCCAATGTTGAGATGCTTCATAAAACCCTCTTATAAAAACTATTTTTTTTTTTAAATTAAAAGATTGATATCGATATTAGCACCAAAGAAGATATGAAAGTCAATGTTGGGATGTTTTCCAAGACCCTCTATCATGATAAGATGTTTTCTAAAAATTATGTACTTCCATAGTTATGAGAAAATTGCATTTATAATATGTTTTCAAAAAACTATGTACTTCCATAGTTATGAGAAAATTGCACCTATAATAGATCACCTCTTAATTTGGGATATCAATGAAATATATGAAATTTTGAGTTCCCTTCAAACCTTACATTTTTTTAATTTATTATTAATAATAATAATTTAGTGAACTTGTGACAAAGTGTTAAATTTGGAAGACTTACCACAACCACCAACTTTTAAGTGTGGTCATAGAGATACTGTATATTTTGTTGGCTATAAAAACACATAGAGATAGTGTAATTTTTGTTGGCTAGAAAAGATTAACATGTTAATGTTCAAGTAAGAAAGATATGAAATCCAATGTTGGGATGCTTCACAAAACCCTCTTATTATGATAATATGTTTTCTAAAAACTATATATTTTTTAAATCCAATGTTGAGATGCTTCACAAAACCCTTTTATCATGATAATATGTTTTCTAAAAACTATATATATATATATATATATATATATATATATATCCTCTTATCATGATAACACATTTTTAAAAATTATGTACTTCCATAATTATCACAAAACCCTTTTATCATGATAATATGTTTTCTAAAAACTATATATATATATATATATATATATATATATATATATATATTTTAAATTAAAAGATTTAATTTGATATGGAAGATATGAAATTCAATGTTGGGATGCTTCATAAAACCCTCTTATCATGATAACACATTTTTAAAAATTATGTACTTCCATAATTATCACAAAACCCTTTTATCATGATAATATGTTTTCTAAAAACTATATATATATATATATATATATATATATATATATATATATTTTAAATTAAAAGATTTAATTTGATATGGAAGATATGAAATTCAATGTTGGGATGCTTCATAAAACCCTCTTATCATGATAACACATTTTTAAAAATTATGTACTTCCATAATTATGAGAACATTGCACCTATAATAGTGACACCTCTTAATTTGGGATATCAATGAAATATATGAAACCTCTAGTTCTCTTCACAACTTACATTCTTTTAATTTATTAATAATAATAATAGTTTAGTGAACTTACCACCAACTTTTAAGTGTGGTCATGGAGATAGTGTATATTTTGTTGGTTATAAAAACACATAGAAATGGTGTAATTTTTGTTGGTTAGAAAACATGGTAAGATTAACATATTAATGTTAGTAAGTGGTGTTCAAAGGAACTATGAAATTCAATGTTTACAAGTTACAATCATTATGTTAGAGAAAATAAGTTTTAAATGAACTTATTTAATTAATTTAAATATATTTAAATTAATTGATGTTAGATATGGATTTGAAATTTGAATTAAGCATTGATTGCTTTGAATTATCTATGGAATTCAATGTTTACAAGTTACAATCATTATGTGGGAAAATAAGTTTTGAATGAAATTATTTAGCTAATTTATATATATTTATATTAATTGATGTTAGATATGAATTTGAAATTTGAGTTGGGTATTGATTTTTTATTATTATCTTAGTATCATCTTTTTTATGAGTGGTTGGAGAAATAATGTGTGATATTATATAGGAAGCTTGGAACTTCAATGTCTTCTATAATAAAAAGTCCCTATTATACTTATGTTTTTACAAATGAAAGAAGATTAATGTTGACAGTTTTCAATTTTTTAAACAATAAAAAATGGCCAATTTTTAAAAAATGTTCTATAGGATTAAAATTTTCAAAGTTGCATCCACCCTTAGATGCAACATACTAGTAAATTAAGGTGCTACCGCCTCTCTATAGATTGAACATGGGTAACGAGATGTGTGACTTTTTATTGATCACATAGGATAAAAAGTAGAATAAAGGGCCTTGGACATCCAAAGAGGATGATAAAATCATCTATTATCTTTAAGACCACATCCTTTCCAAAACAGCGCACACTCCCCAAACTTGAAATTATTTTATGTTATTGTTTATTTTCAATTTTATTATGAGTGGATTTAGGTCAATCAATTAGTATATTTCATTTTTGCACATACACACACACATATATATATATATATATAATTTGAAATATATTAGGCTTGGAAGAATATATAAGGAATAAATTGTTGTGGATATTCCATTGAAACAACTGGTGAGAACAAATCTTACAAATTTATGTAAACTCTTTGTTTTGTGTGAAATGAAAATATAAATAAAATTGAAGTGATGATGGAGTTTCCATTCACATTGTGTCACGTATGGTTACTACCTGATATTCTACTTCCTTGTTCTGCTCACAATATCCCACTCCCTTTCTTTGTGCAACTATGGAAAAACAATCAATAGACCAATAATGGAACCCTTTATTTTCCTAGAAGCCCAATATTTAACATTTCTTGATAGTTGTCTGGAGTTAGGGTTAGGTATTTTTCATTCCTTAAATCCATACATGCTCGAATCCACATGTAAGAGTAACGAGAACTCATATGACATCAACTAGATACCATGTTAGTTAACAACATAAGTCCACTTGGAGGGGGTATAATTTCCTTCAAAGAACTACAATTAAGGTGATATTTTCATCTTTGGGATCTCTTGATGTGTTGAATAACATAGAGAGTTTGGGGACTACATCCAAAAATTTCTCACCCATATAAATGTTCATTTAATGGATAAAATTGGCTCTGTAATTTTTCAATACCCCAAATAACCATATTAAGGTTTTTCGTTGAAAGGGACAAACAAGACAATAACTCCAATTGTTTTCTCAAGGAGTACAAAAATAGTTGACAAATTATGTATTGTGTTCTTTTTAATCACTCTTCTCCATTTTGGGAGGCTTTGGGTTCCCAAAATATTTTACCAAAGGAAACGGTAAAATTTTTCCAATGCATTCTCCCTAGAGTACCATGTGGCTTTTCTTGGAAGTTGTCCTATCAACCCACTGTGTCATATTTCATGTTGTCCCTATCAAGTTTTTTTTTGAATTCTTCTATAAAATTGCATTCTCTACTAAATATGCTTGAACTTTTAGCATTAATCCCTCTATGATATGTATGACTTGGTCATCACTTCTTGGAATAACATGAAAGGCTCATAAAGTTTCAAATTTTCCACATTCACTACTGAGTAAACTTTCATATATAGAGGTATACTAAGCCTATAGGTATAATCACCTAACCAATATCCTTGATCTTATTACACTCACCATATAATTTTTGTCTCTTTAGATACAACCAAACTCAGTCTCATAACTTGATTGTCTTCTCAATTCTATAATGGTCACGTTAGGCCTTCTACTCCTCCTATGACTTCTTAAATGTTTCTATACTTTCAAATGGATTTTCCTAATCTTGTTAACGAATCTTTGATCCTCTAATTCTTCTCCTAAAGTGTTTTTCTTCGCTTCTGGTTACTATCCATATACAAGATGTAGAGGTGAAGGTCAAAAATAGCTAAAAAAAGTTTCAAAATGGAACTTATTAGTGGGTGCATGGATTTATTTGTTACAAGAGAATTAAATGTAAATCAATTTTCATCCCTAGTATTTGCATGCTACCAATTTGAACCCCTCAAAAAATGAATCGATGTTTTATTCACTACTATTTTCCCATCTATTTGTTGATAAATGTGTATATATATTCAACTTGGCGTTCATTTTCTCGGAAAGTGTAGTGAAAAAGGAATTCAGAAATTTGGTATCTTTGTTAGAGATTATTCTCCTTGGTACATCCCACAATGCACTCAAACATTTTCAAAATACATGAGCATTTCATCTTTTCCTTTGATGGTCTTTTTGTAAGCCATGAGAATGCACATATTACTAAACACACTCGTTTCCACAAATAGATATTTATGTCCCCTCTTGGTTCTTTCCAAACTACCCATGAAACTCATGGAGATGACCTCCCATGGTCTAGTAGGTACAAGTATAGGATGGTACAAAACATGATTTGTATTACCAAGTTTGTTGGTACGACAATGTATGAACCCTAAAATAAATTGAGCTACATATTGTTTCATTCTAGTCTAATACACACAACTCTATAGGTTGGCCACTACCTTTCCAACATCAAAATACCCCACAACTTTGGAGGTGTGACCCTCCTCAATACGTTTCAATATTTATCCTTTAGGAACATAGTTTTTATATAGACATAGAGAAATCCATCTTGAATATCATAGTTAGCATTGCCATAACTATCTTCTTCATGAACCTAACCGTACAGTTATTTAATTTCCTCCTTGAAGCCATAATATTCTATATATTCTTCTTTATATTCTTGGTATTGTACCAATCTTTCATGTGTCCTTCTTAATGCTGGGGGCTTAGACCCAAGATTCATCTATAGTTGACCAAAAAAAAACCGAGAGTATGGCATATCAATCCTCAATGGCTGAAGAGGGTCTCACCCACGATGCTGAGAGGATCATAGAAACCACAAGGTATTGTGTGAGGGATGAAGGACTAAATAAACCGTGATCCATCTGGGATGAAATTCATACATTCCATATCCAACAACTTACTATGATTAATAAGTAAAAAAATACACACACATATCCAAATAAAATATGAGAGACACAGAATAATTCAAAACTCACACAACTTTATTATTCCTTCCATTCCATTCAAAACAAATATACAGAAAAAAATGTATTCAACAACAACAAAGTCACACATCCCTTTTGATAAAATTCCCCAAAAGTACAACATGTTGCACAATGTGCATCCTTTTTAGACCTCAAACACATGACAATCTCATATTTATATTCAAAATCATTACAACATATATTCAAAATCCTTACAACATTAAAAAATTCTTAGAGTAAGATTGACATAGAACAACTCAATGGATCTTGTATGTGAGTGTCTAACTCTCTAATAATCTAAATCTATTTATGATATCACTGCTTCATTTTATATCTTTCTCTGCTCATGAGCTTTGTCTCTTTCTACTATGCTCCACTCATTCTATGACAAACTACTTCGCACACTTCTGACACCTGCGTACTATGCACATAGCCTTCTTGAATCAAACCAATATTAATTTCCTCTCAAACCCATTTTTTTTCAGCTCCACGATCCCTTCTGTGGTTGGTCGTAATCATTCGATAATATTTCCTGATTCTTCCTTGCTTGATTCCAGTATGTGATTTCTTGATTTCTGGTGCACTTCAAAAGTCAAACTAATGCACACTTGGTAGAATTTTAGGCCTGGCGTGTAGTAAGAAATATCGATTTTTCATGCACTTATTTCCCTTATTCGTGCATTTAGCTTATGTGCGCACAAAATTGGAATGGACACGTACAAAACTTGGAATGGGAAAGCACGGTTTCATTTGTGTGTGTTTGAAATTAACCCAAAACTTTGGGTGCCAACATATGCATCATGGGTAAAAGTATCCATATGCATAAGAGTACTCAAAGCTATGATATTGAGTGTGAGTGGAGTCTAAATCTTGTGTGGAGCTATGATATTGAGTGTGAGTGGAGTCTAAATCTTGTGTGGATGTGTGGAGCTATGATATTGAGTGTGAGTGGAGTCTAAATCTTGTGTGGAATATTATTAGATATGCTCTTCTTAAATTTGATGTTCAATTGGAATTGTTGTAAAAACGCCATCGATAGTGTCTTGTACATTAAAGGTTACTCTAGACCTACAAATATTTCGGTGGCTGGTGATCAATAAGGATTACGGTTTTTCACAATAGATAGGTCTTGAATTTACTAAAAACTTGATCCATAACATATAGTTCCTTGTCATATATAGTCATATATAGGGTATTTTCTGAACATACCCCATTTACATAAATATGTTTTTCTTTTCATTATTTCAATGTTGTCTATTGACTTAATTATTAAAATAAACCATCAATGATCCATAAAAGTATTTTTCCTTCAACAATCATAATTCACCATCCTTATTCTAAAATATCATAATTATGGTTTTCAACTTTTTTTTCTTATTGTATACTTGTCCAAATGGCGATGTTGTTGTTTACACAGTTAATGATTTTTTATTGTTTCAATGTGATTCGAGTCTATGTTAGAAAAATAGGTATATATATAAATACACCTATGTCCAAATTCTCTCTATCTAATTTATTTTCTTTAAACAAAATCCATGGACTACATATTAACTTGGCAAACAAATGTATATCATCCTACGAAAAATTTGGACTTGCATGTGCAATTAGAAGGGGATATGATAATTAACAAAAGATGTACTTATGAATTTTTAATTTCTAAGCTCTATGTTCGTGAGCTTAGTTGTTAGGATAAAATTGGAGGAAACTCTTGAAAATCATTTGTGCAACGATCTTGGAACTGGTGCACACCCATAATTTTAATGCTGATTCAATACATTTCAAATATCTTTGAGTTAGAATTAGACTTATAGCACTATACTTGTAGTATATTTCTCCATCCCAATACTGAAAAAGTTTTAACTAGTGTTATCAGTTTGATAGAAATAAAGGCGGGAGAAATGACACGCCCTATTTCTCACATGGCTTAACGCATGAGTAAGGACATCAAGTCTCAATCAATGATATAGGGTACCATTACTAGTCTCTAAATAGTTCTTTTGGTTTTCTATCGATGTGTTCTGGTCTTTTCCCATTGTGCTCATTGCATTTTTATTTCATAAATTCTATTGCATAGTGGGGCTATTGGAGGACTTATGTTTATTTTTTTGTGACATCCTCAAGTTATTAAAAACTAAATTCCAAATTCAACTTATAAATAAATTTCCATTTATAGAAAATCCAAATTTAGAAATAAATTTTCGTTTATGGAAAATCCAAAATTAGAATTATGGATTATGTAATTGTTATCTTTGATTGTTAGGAAAATATTTGACTTTCCCAACTATCCTATTTTGTTGGACACATGTATGAGACAAACTTTTTAATAAATTAAATATTGGAAGACAAATGGAACAACCAGGTTAAAAATAGATGAACATGACTCCATGTGGAGAACATGTTTGAGTTAACTTAGAGCTAATTTTTACAAGTGGAAAAAGTTGGATTTGACCACTAGCATCCCTTGAAAATCATGAATTTGTAAAGCTGTGAATTTCCCGAAGGAGGGAAAGAAATGGAAAGACAAAGCCACAAGATATATACAACATATGTGGGAGGCAGGATGCTGCTTAGTGTGTTGGGGGATTGAGAAATGTTTTGTTGTTATGATCACATATGGTGTCAGGCTAAGAAGATTTTGATGTGTTGAATGTGACAATAGCTAAGGGGGATAATTCAGTTCTCCCTTATGGACTCATGGTCACGCTAGGGTGTGATCAAGACAAGTGATCGTGGTTGTTCTGTTTCTATGGTTCGATGAAACGTGGTTCTTCAATTTGTTTTCCTAGCATGAGTTTTCCATATATGTATTCAAATTGTTGATTTTATATTATTAATGTTTTATTATTGATGTTATACAATTAATGTCGTACCTTATATTATTATAATTAGAGGAAATATTTATTTAAGTGAACTATATAGCCATATTAGTTTGTTTGGGTTGCCACTGTGTAATAATGTCTACAGTGGTATGTCATTACGACTTTAGTTTATATATATATATATATATATATATATATAAGTGCAAACGATCTGTATTGTATTTCTTCTATTATGTTGCTTAAAAAGAATAACAATCCCAATACATGCTTTGTCTATTTATAAAAGAAAGACATATGATACAGTAAATCACAGGTTACTTCACAAAAAAAATTGATAATGGCCAATAGATCATAGACTGAAATGTTACAATTTGAGTTCCTTAAACACAAGAACTCCATAGCTAGTCTAAACACAAATTCAAATGACTACATAAAACTGTTTGCAGGTGCACGAAATGACTAGTTGAAGAAGATGGAACCTGAATACCTTTTCTGGACATTTCCCACACTTCACCGAGTCAATTGGTTGTTCTTCCAACCCGTAACAGATGTAAACAATAGAATTAGTAACTTAGTAATGTACGAACTATTAAAATATGCAATAAATAAAACAATCGAAGTATACTTATCTTGGATTTCGATGTCATATTAGAGTACCCTTTATTCCTTGAGAAGCCATCAAAACAAGACCTAGAAAGAGAAGTGGGTGTGTTTTTCATCTAATGGGTTCCCTCACAAAGTATACTTATCTTGGATTTCGATGTCATATTAGAGTACCCTTTATTCCTTGAGAAGCCATCAAAACAAGACCTAGAAAGAGAAGTGGGTGTGTTTTTCATCTAATGGGTTCCCTCACAAGACAAAGGGACCCTTCATTAGCTGACATTTATGATAAATTATTTTAAATGTGAAAGTAAAAATAATAAACAAAATTCTAAATTAATTTATGTAACTTAATACCCTGTAACTTTATAAAATTACAGAGAGAATATATAATAAATATTGTACAATAGAGAAGGGTTTTAATAATTCCATAAATATTACTTCGAATAAAACTTTCAAAAGAAACCCCATACGAAGAGCCCAAGAATATTCTGGTCATGTTAGTAAATTAAATAGGAATCAACTTTTACAATACACAAATGGAGTTTTTTTGACAAGAGTGATGTTTGCAACAAGTATGAAGTTAAAAAATAATTTTGAAGAAAAATATGCAACCTTGATTAGTAATCTAATCCACAAGTTGAAAATTAAGTTATGCAAAATGTATTAAAAGAAATCCCTACGAATTTATGGCCTTATCTTTAATGAGGATATGAAAATGCATGCAAGTGTCAGATTTCAACCTATAATAGACCAAGAAGACGTATATGAGTATGAGGCCTAGTTTGAGATGAATCAAGGAACCTTTTTTTTAAACCAACTAGGATATTTATTTTCACATTGGCTAATTTGGACAATATCATGCAACATAGGACGCTAACAAATGGTCATATGTGTTCTAATAGTAAGAGAGCACATTCCTTTTCTCGACAAAGATATTCTATAACTGGTGAATATATATGAGGAGCATCAGTGCTGAATTTTCAATGGAACCTTGGGTTTCTTGCACCATAAAATACAAAGTTCCTTTAAATACATAGTTCAAATTAATCAAATATTTTGGTTAAATAGAGGAATGAAAGTACAAGACTATTGGACTATGATTTTACCTAGAGTCTCCATGATAGGTCTCAAAAATAGCGGTTAATTTTCCTGACACAATAATCCTCTAGACAAGGGTCATGGATGCTATGTCCTCTACACATACATTAAACAAAAATGAAAATATTTGCAGAGGGTTTAGCCTTTGACTAGGGTTTCTGACCACAGGTAAACGAGGAAGGAGCCAAAGGGTTATGGGATTTGGAGACCAGTAGCTAGTAGAAAAGAAAAATAGAAACCCTTCAAACCAGATGATAAAACTTACTCCCAAGAGAAAGTCTCTAATGAAATGGAGTACTGGAGAAAAATGTATAAGGGGAAAATTATCATACGATAACAAATCTATCCAAAAAGGAAAGCATGTAGTATGTGACAGTGAAAATCAAGGAGATAATAATGTATAGACAGTGGAAGCATTAATCATAGGATGTGTGTACCCTACAAAGAGAACTTCAACAAAAATAATACTTTGCATAGGAAAAACATTGGCATAAATAATACACTATACATAGAACACTTCGACACAATAATACATTGCTTAGGAAAAACATTGGCATAAAGAATGCACTATACAAAGGACATTTGAATACAAATAATGCATTATACATAAAATAGTTGGGCATAGATAACGCATTGCACAAATAATTTTTTTAACCTAAATAATATCTTACACCAAAATCATTGGGCGTGAAGAACACGATCGACAAAGAATGTTCGATTACTGTGCACAAAGAGTGAAATATTGAAACAGTAGCCACTACGCCTATGGAAAACATGCTAAATACCCAAATGCTACCATTCTCCACACGGCCGAACAATACTACCATCATGGGAGAAAAACCACAGAGACGAACAATACTATCGTCGCGGGAGAAAAACCACAGATCCGAATAATACCACCATTGCGAGAGAAAAACCACAGAGCTGAAAAATACTACCATCGTGGGAGAAGAACTAAAAGTAATGGCACCTCGTGCCTCTCGATAGTGGAGAAGAACTAAAAGTATGCCACCCATACCATTCCATATGAAACCATCTGATGTGGAAAGTCCATAGTGGGGGTTTCCATGTAATGTCAGGCCTGGGGAGTACTAGTGGCATGTGACCATTAATGGACCTGACCTTGATTAAATTATAGAGACGTGAAAGACTAGGTTTAGGCCGTTCTAGCATCCTCCACCTTTATGGTAATGGCACCTCGTGCCTCTCGATAGTGGAGAAGAACTAAAAGTATGCCACCCATACCATTCCATATGAAACCATCTGATGTGGAAAGTCCATAGTGGGGGTTTCCATGTAATGTCAGGCCTGGGGAGTACTAGTGGCATGTGACCATTAATGGACCTGACCTTGATTAAATTATAGAGACGTGAAAGACTAGGTTTAGGCCGTTCTAGCATCCTCCACCTTTATGACTTCACGAATCACATAAAATCTATGAATATGTGTAACGTTGGATTAGTGGTTATGTTAATAGGGCCATGACTACATTTTTATATTCTTATTGTAAGTTTTAACATGGTATGGTGCTATGAAATGTCTTAATCCCTAGCTTGTATATCGTGGACTTAGATGGTTATGACCCCCTAGGTTCAACCTTATGGTCGCTAATGTTTAACTCTTGAGATTATGAAGTATATGGATTACATGTTTTATAAACATGGTTATTACCTATTATAAAATGGGTTGCTTGATTTATGCCTAGGCTATGGACCGTGACAAGCTTAACTACTAATATATTAATGTTATAAATTTAACTCTAATAGCAATGCTACGATGAAGCATAAGAACAATGATGTGCCGATTTTAAATCTATTTCATCCTTTTTAGGATGATATAAGAGACAGGAGTACAATTTCCATGTATATAATTATAGGATTAATAAATGTAACGAATTACCTTCTTGTGTCATGAAAAATGTGTTGTGCATAATGGACTTTAACTTTTTCTCGACAAATATTTTTCTTTTATTTTGTGAAATTTGGGGTACATTACATATGGTATTAGAGCTATAGGTTACAATGCTTAGACC
>CBVK0100319229.1:0-12032 GCA_900067695.1 Picea abies
CATTGAGTGCTCTGTAAAGAGTTTAAAATAAGCATAATTGTTTAAGCACTGTAACAACTGATTCACCCCCCCCGCTTAGTTGTCCAACACAGAGGAGCGTGAGGAGACATTTGGATCATATTGGTTCGATGTATCAGAGACAGTAGATACATTTATTGCATGGATACAACATATTCTTGTGCATCAGAGGACTCTTGCACTTTATACAATACTCATAGGAATCCTCATGTGAAGGTGGGCTACACATCGAGAACCTTATCATGAGTGGGCAGTTGTCGAATCATCCTTGCGAGAAATATTTCAACCAGATGTTGAAATTTATGCGAAGGTGGGATACACATTGGGAACCTTATCGTGAGTGGGCAGCTGTCGAATCATCCTTGTGAGAAATATTTCAACCAAATGTTGACATTCATCGATACACATGTCCTTGCAAAAGGTGTTGAATAGCTAAGCAACGACACAATGTGCGTGGTTAGTATATGAATGCTTGTCGCAGGCTTCCTAAGAAACATCCTATATCCTCGGTTCCTCAATTCTACACTGGTAAGGCAAGGAAAACCTAAAAATCCCATGATGAACTCTTTCCTACATAGTTTTTCCCCAACCCCATTGAGCACACAGACAACTCTAACATCACTGCCAACGAAATGGTTAGTTAATGGATCCTACTAGAACGGGTTGAGCCTACTCTCCTACCTCCCACACATAAATTGATTGGTTGTACTCGCACGCGGATACATTGCGACCCACCCAGGGTCGATGTGTCCCTCTAACCCACGAATCAAATCTTATCAAGGTGCATAGGACCATGCAAACATCCTCGACGAGTAAATCCGTGCATGTGTCATACCATCTTAGTCCTAATTAATTTTGAAGATATGGCAGGGATAATAGATTTGTGATCATAAAGGTCGAGGTGACAGGTAGTTCTCACACATCCACTTCATCTTATTTTTGGAATGACGAATCATTAACACTGTTGGTAAGAGGACGATTCCCCGATTTAAAGTAAAAGTTGAATTTACTTGCAAGAATCGACAGAAAGCTAAACATTAATGCGATAAAAACTAATCAACCTCCAACACGATGAATCCAAAGGTCAGACTAGGGCAGGGTACCAGTCGACTCAATGAAAATATGGGACAATGACTTCGCATGCATGACTAGCCAAGTGTCCTTATGGCTTCATTCTATTAAGAAACACTCCAAATGTTCACTTCCTCATTTGTTTTCTCCATGTTGCATCCACTCCTTCCCCACCTTTGCAAGAAAATCCCTCACCAATACACACATCCCATTCTTCCTAGAATAGTCCAGCGCCATCACCACCATTTCTATTATGGCATCATCAAGCAAACCTAAAGCTCAACCAAAATCTAAGGCCATGAAAGAACAACCACTCCCTAATCCTGTGCTACCTCATGGAGTCCCATTTGAAGGCCTTCCATTCATAAAGGTACCCCTACTCAAGTGTGTCGATTATAACATCCAAGACCCCCACCATTTCCCCGAACTTCAAGTGGATAGATACACATAGGTCATCCGGCACAACGGTGGCACTGAAAAAATGATCATACAAGAGTGGGAAAGACCCTTAAAGATACCAGGGATCCTTTCCCTCCTTGCATGTCCACACTTTGTTCGGGCCCATGCCATGCAATCTTGTGTTTGGTTCCTCATCACCGGAGTACAAGGGGGATACCTTTGGTTGGACTAGTCGTATCTCATCGACCAGGCGATTATTCACAAGGTCTCTGGTCTGCCCACTTCAAATGAAAATCCAAAAAATAGTCTAAAGGCAAAGGATGCACCGTTGGAGGAGGTTTATTCTAAATTTGACACATGAAGGGGAAAACGCAGCGTTGTCATCCCTGCAATCAACGATTCAACAGTTAGGTTTACAACCCAACTACTTGCATGAAAGCTCATTCACAAGTGTCGAAAGGAAGAAAGTCCTATCAGGGTTGTTCTTACGGCTAAGTGTTGTGTTGAGGGGCATCAGATGGCTTGGGCCCCTTACCTCTTCAAAGAATTTGTCAATGACTTCCTGAATGCTCAGGATGAGGGGAAGAAATTTCATTACAGTTGGATCCTTTTATTACTGAGCATGGAACTCTGGAAGCCAACCCCTGGTTTTGAAATTGACATGGTTAATCTCCCCCTCATTTCTCGCTGCCCGATTCTTAGTGCTCCAACATTCCAAGCATGTCGAGGCGCAGGGTGTCATTTCTAAAGCGTTCAAACAGTGGTACACCTAGTTAATCAATGTTTTTGTCGAGCGAGTCTGCATCTCGTCCCACATCTTCAAAAACTATGAGCTTCATCTTTGATTTACACGTAATTTCCATAATGTGGTGATCTTTCCCCACACAACTACAGGTAGAACAAAAGTTGTGCTTCCTTTTTGTATTATGGAGAGGGATATTATAGTCGGAGATGAACAATGTCCAACCAAAGACCAACCTCCATTCTTAGAAGTACAATCTGAATTTGAAATCAGGACAAAGAATTCTCAGAAATAGCACAAGGCTATGACTAAGGGGGGTTACAAAGCAAATGAGCCCAAGAGTACAAAATATCCTAACTCCGCTACATGCTCCTAGAACGCTAGTGGGTTTGATGCAGACATTGTAGCAACTAAAAAGAGAAAGAGGGCATCCCAGACTCAAACTGCAACTCAAATAAACATTGAATTTGGGTCCAAACAAGATCCCTCACCTCCATCATGGCCCACCCTTATTGTAGAAGAAGCCACATTGCCCTCATATCACTCCAAACCTCGTTCTAGGTCTAATAAACAACGACGTACAACCTCCCTTAAGTAAACTGAGGAGGGTTCCCCCACTCAAAGCCAGTAGGTCACAAAACTGATGAAGTAGATTTGTGTGCAGTTGGCCAGACAATAAGCCTCCCAAAACGAAATAATCAAGAAGATGCATACTTTGGGCCAACAATTTTCCCCGCCTTCATTACCGGAGTCCCCATCTTCAGCTAATCTAGCCATCGAGGTTCTAAGAGCCAATCCTTGCTGAGTGATCAATTTTGATCCACTTGCGGTCATCCCTTCAATTTCAGCCAGAATCGAACTGGACTCGTTACAAGTACCTACAAATGAAATCCATAGCTTTATCACTACCATGGTCCATGAGCTCGGGGAACCCCATCAATCCATCAACTGTGAGTAGGCCCAGCTACGCCTTCGCTATGAGCAAGAAATCTTTGGTCATGACGCCATGTGATCCCAATTACAACGAGAATCCTATGCTCGTCAGGCAGTTGAAGAGGTTCATAACACTTTATGAGATTGCACATGCAGAAACTGAGGGCCAATATGCGATCGTTCTCAATGATCGCACTAAAATGGTCACTACTCTCAACAAAGTCTATTCCTAGGTCTCCCAACATGAATAGGTGCAGGTGGAAGTCCCAACCCTATAAAAATGAAAGGAGTCGATGAGCGTGTTCAACTTCTGCAGTCCCAAAATCTTGAACTTCAGGCACGCCTACAACAAGTAATGTCAGAGGAGACCACACTCTAGCAACAGATCACTTAGGCCGCAACAATCATTCATGAAGGTCAACACCGTGGCCAAAGGTTTGTTTCCGAGGTCACTCAAATATTTAACTTGTTAGATCGTTTATAGAGCCCTCTCGAGCTCACTACTCTTTATGATAGGGCTCAAGAAGTAGAGGCTGAGCTCGTAGAGCAAAAACGTAACATGGGTTATTTTCCTCGCAGGGAGCACATCGCCGCGATGCTCTCCATTTCAACAACAATGAAGGAGATCATTACAGCTTGGGCTAAGCAATAGACTATGCAAGAGTTTATCACTTCTATGGTTGATAAGGCCTTGGTCTCGTATACTCAGCTCTTCAGTGTGCAAGTTGTTATCGACCCTCTCATCGAGCAAATCAACAACACAGACCTTACAACCTCTCAGATCACAGCCATGGGAGTCAAGGAAGCTATTTAGCTTACACAGGATCTCCATGGCCGTTGAAATGAGCCAGAGTGCCAATATAAGGACCTTGTGGAAGAAGTCAAAAGCATTGTGTCGTCCATTGAGGCGGTAATTCAATGAGGCAGTTTTGGGCTCATTTTACATGTGCGCACAAACAAAGGTGTGCGTGCTCATTTCAAAGTTGTGTGTGTGCCTAAGGTAGTGCACGAAGAATGACAAGGAGTGCATGCCAAATGAAGTTTCGATAGTGTGCGCCAGGCCTAAAATATTATCAAATGCGCGCCTGTTCTAGTTTTGATGTGCACCGAAAATAAAAAAGATGCATGCTGAAATCAAGAAAATAATCATCAGGAAATCTTCTCGAATGATTACTACCAAAAACATAAGGGATCATGGAGTTGACAAAAGATGAGCGGAAGGGCAGTTAAGATTGCCCCAATTCCTGAAGGCTACATGAATTGTAGGCAAGTACAAAAAGCGTGCGAGGTAGTTTTGTTAGTAGAGCGAGTGGAGAAAAGTAGAAAGAGATGTAGCTTCCGAGCAGAGAAAGATATAAAAGGAAGCAACGGTATCATAAATGAGGCTAGCTAGATGTTCAAATGAGACTCATTTAGTTGATTGTATTGAGCTCGCTTTGAGCTTGTTGTAATACTGGAATGTTTTTGAATATATTTATGAGTCTGTCACATGTTTGAAGTCTTGAGAGAATGTGCATTATGTAGTCTGTTGTATTTCTAAGAATTTATAGAAGTGAAGAAATGAAGTTCTTTGACTGCCATCTATAGTCTGCTTAATGCATGCCTTTTTTGTAATGGAATGACTTTGGTAATAAAGATTCGACATTTTTTTTTATCTATTATGTGTTTAACATGTATAAGTTGGATATGTGTGTGTATTTTTTTACTTCTTAGTCATAATAACTTGTAAGATATGATTTGCATGAATGCCAACCCGATGGATCTTTCTGTGTTTAACCTTCATCCCTGTCATAAGATCTTATGGTCTCTGTGATCCTCTCTACATCTCAGGTGAGACCTTCCATGGCCTTGGTCAAGGATTGATATGTCGATGCTCTTGGGTTTTTGTTGGTCAACTCTGGACGAACCCTAGGTATAAACTCCCTAGTGTTAAGAAGGATGCACGCAAGCATGGAACAAAACACTAACAATGTTAGGTCCCATGGACTCACATTCTTAGTAAAATATATGTGTTGAATTAAAAATTTTGCTTGCCATATAATTGTTTTATTTTTAGATGATTGAAATTTGAAAT
This sequence comes from Picea abies, assembly GCA_900067695.1. Lineage (NCBI taxonomy): Eukaryota > Viridiplantae > Streptophyta > Pinopsida > Pinales > Pinaceae > Picea > Picea abies. The sequence goes on from CBVK0100319229.1 coordinate 5,238, forward strand.
TTTATGTCCATGCATGCAAGAGAAACAATGGATAAAAGAAGAGGAAGAGGTGGAAGTAGGGAAACAAGAGGTTGTGGTGCATGACCTCCACTTTAGCCTACATATTCACCATCTCCTCCTAGAGTAGATGTCTAGGGAAATGTACTTGTGGGTGAGGTTGTATCGATGATGTTGTCATTTCAAAGAATGTCTATTGCATTGAAGAACAAATTGAACCAAGAAGCAAGTGGTGCTTCCATTCTTGGAGATGGGTTAGTGAACCATCATAATCTTAAGGGTAAAAGAGAACTGGAAAAAAGTTGAGTTTCTATAATTTTTGGGCTCCACTAATGTTGAAGCAGTTTAAGCATGGCTTGGGAATATGGCCATGTGTTTTGCATTGAGAGATTATGCTTCTAAACTCAAGGTGTCTATGGGTGTCTTCTAGTTTAAAGGAAGTGCACTATTGTGGTGGAAAACCTTGTTACCATAGTTGGGTATGGATATATCTAAAATATCGCGGGCACTGTTTTAGGAGCATTTAGAAAACACAACCTCTCTTAGGTGTTCATTGAAAGGAAGTTGAACGAGTTCAACTCCTTAACACATGGTAATAGTTTAGTGTTAGAGTATGAGATCAAATTCATGGAACTTTTGAGGAATGCACTACATCTAAATGCATACAAGTTACGAGTCAACAAGTTTATCTACAATATAAACTATAACATCATATCAAACATTATTATGTTGATGCTCCATACTTTACCCGAGGCTGTTCAAGTGGCTATCATAATCAAGGAGGAACCCATGGGAGGTGGTCAGTCAAGATCTTTAGACCTTTAGGTTCAAGAGAACATAGATGGAATTCTCAATTAGTTAGCACATATAAATTAGTGATAAGGCACAAGGATGTCCCAAGGGGCCATGTGAAATACACCCAAAGACACCAATGAGGAGGTCAGAGGCTACCATGCAAGCCCCCTATGTAGAAAGGTAGTGCTAGACTACAACAAACTCAATAGAGTAGTGGGTCTACATTTACATAGCTTGGGAGTATGAGGCAAAATCCTAAGAGGGGGTGTTGGACATGTGGAGAGCTGCATTTGCAAATGGATTGCCCAGATGTAGCAAGATAAACTAGTAAGGGGCATAGAAAAACCATTGTTGGTGATTGGGTGAAACTCATAGGATTCATGTAGTGATGAACAACCACTAGGATAAGCATCAATCAACAATACTCGAGATGAGAGGTGAGATTAATGGTATATGTCTTTCATTATTAATAGATCTAGGAACAACAAAAAGTTTTATTTCGTATTATTCATTGTCTAGATGTGGGAAGATGGCAATTAGTCAAGAAGATTTTAATCAAGTCGAAATGGATTTTGATGTTAAACAAGGGGTAGGGACATTAGTTAAAAATTGTAGAGTCAATCTTGGGTTATGTGTTACCCAAGTGTCATTGTACACAACCTCCTTGGGATCCTATGATGTGATCATAGACATGGATTGGTTAGAAGCCCATGAGGAAGTGTTAGATTGTAAGGATAAAATGTTTTACTTTGTAGATGACTCAAGACACAAAATAATTTTATCAAGGACTAATAGAGGAGTGCCTTTGAGATTTATTTCAATGATGCAACTAAAGAAAATTCTTAGGAAGGGTTGCAAGTTTTATGTTATGATAGATATGAACAAGAAAGAGGATACAATGAACACAGTTCAAGATCCCATATTATTATAATTTTCTAACATGTTTCCATAAGAATTGCTTGGACTACCACCTAACTGGGATTTGGAGTTCATGATTGAACTCGAAACAAGAACTAAGCCTATTGCAAAAACTCTTTATCGCATGATAACCCCATAATTACAAGAGTTGTAGATGCAACTCTAGTAATTGTTGGATTTGGGATTTATTTTCCCTAGTATATCACCATGGGGAGTGTTAGTGATCTTTGTAAAGAAGAAAGATGGACCATGGAGGCTTTGTGTTGACTATCGACAGTTGAACAAAGCAAGCATAAGAAATCAATATATGTTGCCCATAATTGATGAAATGTTTGATCAAATGAAAGGGGCAACTGTATTTTCAAAATTTGACTTGAGATTGGGATATCATCAGTTAAAAATTAGAGACGAGGACATCCCTAAGACTACCTTTAAAACATGTTTTGGTCATTATGAGTTTGTAGTGGTGCCATTTGGGTTGAAAAATGTGCCAGTTGTGTTCGTGAGTTTCATGAATGGGATGTTTCAACAATGCCTTGACAAGTTCATGCAAGTGTTTTTGGATGATATTTTGATATATTTAAGGACACCAGAAGAGCATGAAGAGTATTTAAAGTTAGTATTGTAGTGTCTTAGAGAGAATAAGCTGTATGCTAAACCAAGTGATTTTTTTTTTAATCGGAGATTCATTATTTGGGTCACATCATTTCAAGAGAAAGAATTATTGTGGATCCAACAAAGATAGAAGCTATCATGGAATGGTCGACGCCTATAAATGTACATGAAGTATGTAGTTTTATGGGCTTGGCTAGTTAATATAAGATATTTGTGTAATGTTTTTTAAAGATTGTGAATCCTATCACATAATTGCAAAAGAAAAATAAGAAATTTATATGGATGGAGTAGTGTGAACAAGTGTTCAACAAGCTTAAATAGTTGATGATGACAACTCCTATACTGAAGGTACATAGTAGATTACATGGCTAGATGTATGGAGTGTTAGCAAGTAAAAAGAAAGCATTGACATTCAACGAGATTATTGCAACCACATGCAATACCATAATCAAAATGGGAAGTGATTTTGATGGATTTCATAGTGGAATTGCCTATGGTGTCAAGAAGACATGATCTAATCTTAGTAGTAGTGGATACTTTGACAAAGAGTGCACATTTTATTCTAGTAAATAATACTTGTTAGGCACTAGAAACAACAAGAGATTTTATAAATGAGATAGTGAGACTACATGAAATTCTGAAAAAGATCATTTCGAATAGAGGTTTAGTATTTACGGGAAGGTTTTGAACTAGTTTTCGAGAAGCTTTGGGAACAAAACTTAATTTTAGTATGGCATGTGATCCTGAAATAGATGGATAGACAAAAAAGAGTAAACTAGGTGCTACAGGATATGTTGTGTATGTATGTAATGGACCAACATAATAGTTGGGAAGAGTATTTACCTCTTGTTGAATTTCTGTACAATAATAGTTATTAGTGTTTAATAAAGATGACACCTTTCGAGTTTTTGTATGGTAGGCCTTGCAAAACTCCTCTTAGCTGGGATATACTCAAAGATAGAGTTTTAATTGGACTTGAAATGATTCAATAAATGGAAGAGAAAATGAAAATAATTTGGGAAAGATTGAAAGAAGCTCAAAATAGACAAAGACGTTATGCAGATGCATATAGAATAGATAGAAGTTATAAAGAAGGAGACAAAGTGTATTTTGCGAGTTAGATTGAAAAAGAGTTTGATTAAATTTGGTAAGGGAGCCAAGTTGTCACCACGGTATGTGGGGCCATTAAATATCATTGAAAACTTAGGACTGATTGCTTATCGTCTCACATTACCATAATCTCTAGATCATATACATGATGTTTTTCATGTGTTTGCTTTGCACCATTATATTTCATATCCTTCCCATGTTACTAATTTGAGTCAGTTGTAGATGTTGGATGAGGGGACCTCGAAGGCCAAACTTATCTGCATACTGGATCGGTGAACTCAACAACTTTGGCATAATTTGGTTGACTAGGTAAAGGTCCAATGGGATAGTTACAGTCCCAATTCAACTACTTGGGATGATGCGACTGAGATGCATCATCATTTTCCTTACTTATTTTAGAACTTTGGGATGAAGTTTCTCGAAGAGGGGGTGTGTGTAGTGCCCACTTTTGCTTTGAATTCATTTGATTGATATGATGTTATTATTTGAGGGCATTTTGCTTACAAGAATGACCTAGTTGGTTGATGGAAACAATTATGGATGATGTGATATAAACCTTTGATCTAATTTGATGTGATTATTGCTTGACGTGGACATATCTTTGTTATGGTTTATACTTTGATATTCTTGTGATGCTATTAAATATTGAAAATGAACATGTGATTACACGATGAAATTTATTATTTTATGATGTTGTTGATGGTATGTGAAGTAAAAAAGGGAGAGCCACATATGCATATAGACTATGGATTGAGTCAAGATATATAGACCTAGGATGTGGTAGAGATATGTATGATTGACATGTATATGACATTGTTTATTGTTTATTCATGATCACTAGATAATGTTATTTGATATGTTGTCTCTAGATGTGCGTAGAGACAAAAACATTTGCCAAATAAGCTTACACATGTGCAAAGGGTTGTATGATGATATGTGAGATGAGTACCATTAGGGAGAGGAGGTATAGGTTGCTTGTTCTTGCCTACTAGCCTCCCTATCGTGTAATGAGTTGAAAAACATATGTTTCATTGTTTTTTGCTCCGAGGTTGCATGTTGATGTGAGGGTAGGTTGTGGATTCTGTCACTCACGGGGATTGACTAAGGGGCATGTAATAAGGTGTCAATCCTTATTTCTTAGTAATCATTAGTCTCTCACCAGTGGTGAATGAGTTGGGTTAGTTAAGTTCCAACTCTGACACCCTCCCCCATCATTGAAAAATGATATTTGAAGGGCATGTCAGAACATGGCACCCTTGGTACATACTGATAGGTAGTACTTGAAGGGCATGTATTGGCATGTCATCATTGGTATCATGTACTTGAAGAGTTGTAGACGTTATGTCTAGCTCTTGGTGCATATCACTTGAAGAGTTGTAGAGGTTATGTCTAGCTCTTGGTACGAAATACTTAAAGGCTATGAGGTAACTTGGTCTCACCCTTGGTATTGACTTTGATTCAGTTTATATATACTTTAGAGAAAAGTTTAATTTGGCATACACATGTTTTTAGCATGAAATTGAACGGATTGCATGATTTTTTTGATTAATTGCATGGACTAATGCACATATTCAGTTAAAAAAGGGCGGTGGGGGGGAATATAACTTATTTTATAATTGGAAATGGAAATGCATATAGGAAGGGGTGAGTTAAATGGAAATAAAAACAATTTTATTTAAATAGAAAACATTTACTTTATGTGCACCCACTCAATGAGGAAAAAGAAAAGGGATCTTTGAAACATCTAAGAGTAAAATTAAGAAAAGAGGTTGGCATGCGATGGAGAATCTCTATTTCACATTTTAAATAAATAATTACTTGTGCATGGAGTGACACATGAGTGGGTGATGATATGCAATTTAGTAAATAAAATCATTGACATTTTGCATGAGATGGACAAATGGTACAAGCCTCAAAGGCTACATAAGAAAGGAGGATTGAGCTTGAGAATTCACCTTTTTGCTCCCTAATGTTGGATGGTTGTTTTAAAGCTAAATTTTTTCTTCGTGTACTAGTGTTGAGTTTGGTTTTAATATTTGTGTTTATACTTTAGAGGTGGGGACCTTGTATGCTCTAAAGGAGCTACACAATCTGAAATGCTAGTTTTGTACTCTCTTCATCCAACTCGTTGCAACTCGGGGGTCCTTGGGGAAGACGAGTACCCATTTGGGAGTTGATAGAGTAGTCGACCGATAAGATACATTTATATTTGGAAAAGGAGAATTGAAGCTAATACTTGAAGCAAGATTGGAATTGAAGAATTATCAAGGGAGGATCTTCTACGACCCTTTGAAAATTGGTACGTAATTTTGAAATTTGTAGAAGTATTTTTTATTCTTGAAAATTTGGAAAAGTGTTAAATGGAGTTTGAAATTTCTGAAAATTTCCAAGGAAATTAACATATGTTTAAAGAGTTAAATTTTCTTATTAGAACCCTTAGTATAAGCTTAAGGATTACCCTAACACTTGTAGAAAATCCCATAGTGAATGCTTGCTTCATAGAAATGTTGGAAAGCAATTTCATTTTTGTTTTTGTTTTTCCAGTTGCGTAGGTTGACGTGCATGCAGGATAAACACTCAGGGCCAATGCACATTTTCCTTTATGCATTGGACTTCCCATACATAGGACATGCGTGCATCATGTAGGTGTCTGTCTAGAGATTTGTTCAAAAAACAATATGAGGTTTGGCTTGAGAAATAAAGAGTTTTCTGTGATACTTGTTCTGTAATAAATTGTTTCTTTTCTAGACATTAACTGGTTCAAAAATAAGAACGATTTAGAGATTGATTAAAGAATATTTAAGTTTACTTCTGTGAGATTAAAAAGATTGTTATTGAGTCCTTATTTGGGGAGTGGATCACTTGCATTATTAAGTATTGAGTTCTTTGATTTGTACACTTATAAGTGAAATCTTGATATGATTGTATTTGTCTTCTAATTGAGAAAGGAAAGGTAGAATTGCTATGATTAAATATATAGAAAAAGAGCACTGAAAATGGGCTTTTGGTTGCATTAAAAGAACTGATTGATTTAAGTTCTCATTGAATTTTAACAGGGTTGATATGTACTTTTGAGATTTGGTATTTTGTATTGTAAAGTGTGACAAATAAAATCCCAGTGATTTGAAAAAGAGTTGTTTTCAACTATCTCAATTAATATTCGAGGAAGTTTATATGATATTGAAAGCAAGTATTGTTTGCCTTATCTGAAGGGGGAGAGCGGGTTGCGATTTGGCGATTTTGAGAGTCGATTTAGCGTTCCCTGCGGGCTCTGCGGCTAGGTTTTACTAGCCGCAACCCTGGTTTTTCCATGGAGATGCGCGGGCATTTGGCCCATCCAACGCGAGCGGGCAAGCGTTT
>CBVK0100319236.1:0-13074 GCA_900067695.1 Picea abies
ACAGATAGGAAGGGTAGGTCCCTTCTCAATTTCTTGGTACATTGTCCTAGAAGTACCATGTTTATCAAATCAGTGGATGCATCAACCCATGTGAAAGATGCAACATTGTTGTGTGAGTCGATGGATGCATTCATCTAGGAGATCGGTTTGCATAATGTGGTGCAAATCATAACAGATAATGCAGCTAATTATGTGGCTACTGGTAGGTTTCTTATAGAGAGGTACCATACATTGTTTTGGACTCCATGTGTTGCACATTGAATTAATTTGATGCTCGAGGATATGGGGAAAACCTTCTTCATCAAGGAGTTGATTGATCAGGCTAGGAGCGTCCCCAAGTTCATATATAACCATACTTTCGTTCTTAGCCTCATCAGGAGACACACCAAAAACAGGGAGTTGCGGTGTCCTGCAATCACTCATTTTGCCACCAACTTCATTACTCTTCAGTCATTGCTTCGATGTCAGTTTGAGTTGAAGCGAATGTTTGTTTGTGATGAGTGGAAAGATTTTACATATAGCAGGAGAGAGGATGGCAAAGCCATTGCAAGATTGGTGTACAACGACTCCTTCCGGAAAGGAGTGGTAGAGGTTGGCTCAGTGAGTGAACCTTTGGTAAAGGTTCTGAGATTGGTTGATAGTGATAACCTTGCAATGGGCTATTTGTGTGAGGCCATGGTTAGGGCCAAAGAAGCTATTCGGGCTTATTATGTGGGCAAGGGTAGCCATGGGTTTCATAGACAGATTCTATTGTGGGATTTGATTGATACTCGATGGGTCGGGAGGCTCCATCGATCCATTCATGCAGCATCAGTTTTCCTCAACCCTGCATTTTCCTACAAATGCAACTTTGATTTTGATGGTGAGGTGATGGAAGGGCTCCATACTTGTCTTTCGAGGATGGTACCTAATGTCACGATTTGCCTCGAAATTAATCGTGAGATAGAGATGTATCGAGATGGTACCAAACTATTTGACTATGAAAATGTTGTTGTTGCAAGGACCGTTTTGATGCCACATAAGTCACTAGAATTTAGAAAATAGTTCAACTTAGAATTCAAATTTCAATTATGTGTTTTAAAATTTATTTTAAAGTTTAATTATGTTTTCTTTATGCTCTCTTTCTTTCTTATTTGTTTTATATGTTTGGTGGAAAATCTATGGTGCAAGGGCACCAAATTTACAGAGATTTTCCATCCAAATCCTAAGTCAAACCTGTACCTCTTCGAGATGTGAGTGCAATTGGAGTGTATTTGAAACAATACACTCAAATAAACGCACCAGGTTAGAACTTATGAGCAATTACATTTATTGTAATTTACGAGTCTATGACCGTGTAATATATTATGACCCTCAAAAGTTAAAACTCATTAAAAATTTTATGACCCTCTTACAGGTTGGAGTTCTCACGTCTCATTGACTTGGTGTATGTCCATTACAATCTCCAACTATGGTTGAAGCAAATGGATAGAACATCGGATGTGGATGCCATTGCCTTGGACAATATTGATGTATTGTCTAAGTGGAGGGTGGAGGTTGAGATGGAGGAGGCACTTGCATGGTTAGAGGAACCCGAACAACAACAGGACCTGGAGGAGCAATAGGGGGAGGAGGAGGAGGAGGAGGAGCAAGAGCAGGAGGAGGGGGAGCAGGAGCAGGAGCAGGGGGAAGGGGAGAAGGAGTGGCTTAAAGACATCATGGAGGGTGGCGTGATAGCATTAGCACAACCTTCTACACTTATTGATACACCTACTGCTACACACATCGGTCGTCGTCCACTATCAAAATCAGGGCCTTCTACTGTCAGGGGTAGGCCTGACAAACAACCCATTATCTTTTCTCGTAAAAGGGGGAAAGGGCATTGATATTAGATAGCTAGCTGCTAGTTTTGTTTCATTTGTCATTGTACATCAAACATCTACCTCATGATGATGAGATACATTTATAATTATATATGTGATGTCTATTTGTATTGGTTCTAACTTCTGGCTTTTAGGATTCAATATCGACTTTGATGTATAATATTTTATTTGGCATCCACTACATATATATCAGTGATTTATCCATATTCATGTGCCAATGTGCTTATCTAATGTTTTTGTTGCTTTATGTGTTTAAAATTTTGAAAAAAATGAATACATTTTGTATTTTTTAATGTTTGTTGTGGTTTTTCGATTTTTTCCGACTTTTTCCAAAACAATTTTTTCTGGACCCTCGCTGACTTTTTGCCAATGCCGACTTTTTCAATAGTGAAAGAAACACCTTATACCTGAAGACGCATTAAACCAAGTTGAGATTAACTAACTCCTAAGTGTCTAAATATTCTAATAGGGTGGAGGGTGAAAACAAACTTTCAATGTTCTTCCTCTTTTGAGGAATCTAGTCGAAAACACTAGGTTTGTTTTCATGAATTGGAGCAACATATTGAAAGGGGTCCCTAACAATGACAAAAGGGTTAGAGCAAGATCCTTCAACACTAGGGCTGGTTTGGGATCCAGTTTGTCTCCTCCCTATTTCATCCTCTATCTCTTTTTGCTCAGCCTTGTCTTTTATAATTTTTTCAGGCATGTTTTTATTTTCCACTCTAATGGCCCCAATGTCAGTGGATGCACACGGGGCAACTTGGCCCCTTTAACCAATTAAGTGTTTTTTCAGTCTATGAATGCCCCTCCTCCCCCCTTTTTATGCGTTTCTTGCAATATTTGTAATAAATCTCTTTATTAACAAGATCTAAATGGGTCCATGTAGGGTCTTTGGTCCTGGTGGCCATGGTAAATGCAAACAAATATGCAAACCCCATCTTATTTTTTTTGCAGTGAAACAAATATATTTCAGATCTGCAATTCTATGAGAAAAAAAAGACAGGCAGATTTAGCATACCTTTGAATGGGCACAAGAATCTGGTCAACAACACCTCCAAGCTTGTAGATGGGATGTAGAATCTGGATTTGGATGCCAAATCCATGGCAAACAACCCACAAAGAATGCCAAAGAAGCTCTAAGCTCACTCTGAATCACAACTCTTCAATGCAGTTCCACAAACTCCACAAGCTCACAAATGCTCAATGAGAGAGGTGTGAGGCAAATAGAGGGGGGGGCTTATATAACTTTATTTTAGGGTTTAGTGGGCAAGAAAGGGTAGATTTAGTTTTTTGTTTATTTAATGATCTGAACCCCTCTGCAACCATGCCTAGACCAATTTGGAACTGAATTGGTTGAACTAGCTAGTTTGACTGGTTCTGTAGCAAACCATTCGTTGAACTGGTTCAACAGTTGGTTCTAGGGGTTTGAGGGTTAGATCAACTGAATTGGCCAGTTTCAGTTCCAATTTGGCCAATTTTAAAACATTGGGTCACATGATAGACTTAGGAGTCAGGACCCTTGCACTATTTTCCTGGCCTCCAAATTTTACAAACAAGGAAGGCATTTCTCTTTCCCAACCTAAGCATGCATGTGACCTGTTTTTGCCACTTTTACATGGATGATTGAAAACCAACCCTATCTCCCTTCTAGTCTAGAGTTAAACTTTCTAGCCCCTAAACCTCACCCAAATTTGATGCCACTTTGTACCTACATTTCGCTGGCAACATTTTGTATTTAACTCAAACTTGCCTTGACATCTCCTTTATTGGTTGTCTCGTTGCTCTGTACATGCAAGAACCCCATGAAACCCATTGGAAAGCACCAAAGTGGATATTTGGCATATTCGGGGTACAATTCAGTTTAATATACAATAGAGTTCAGTGGGATCTCCTATATTGGTTGGTTTTACATATTTCAACTGCATCCACAACCTTGATGCTTGGAAGCCTATTGCAAATTATGTCTTCAACCTCGGTTTTGGACATATCACTTGGGCTTCCAAGCAATAAAATGCCCTTTCTCTTTCTTCAGTAGAAGCAAAGTATCAAGCAAGAGTTTGTGCAAGTCAAGAAGTTCTTTGGCTTAGATAGAGCCTTTTAGAGTTTGGATTCTAGCAACAACATCCGATTGCTCTCGGTGCAACAATGAGAATGCCATTCAATGCACCAAGGTGCCAATTCAACATCAATGCAACAAACACATTGCATTACATATGCACTTCATTTGGAAGCTTCTTTGGGAACACACCCGTGAAGTGCTCTTTTGCTGTACAAATGACCAAGTTGTTGACATTTTCACTAAGCCCCTCACAAAAGCCAAGTTCTTAAAGCTTTCAACGTATGGTAGGAGTTCAACAAATTGTCATTATGGGGGGAGAGGCTCTAATGCGTCCTTCCTTTTGCTTTTGTCACTTTGTAAATCCTTCAATCCTATCCCAAGTTGTTTTTAAGGGGGGAATGTTAGGAATATAGGATATTTTGACACTAGTATCTTGGTTAAGTTCACTTGGTCTAATGTGGTTTTAAGTTAATGCGTGCATTTGTAGTTTATTAATCTGAAGGTCGCAATTATGCTTACACGAGTGATCTGATGGTTCAAACATTTCCTTGATGTTAATGACACCTGATCTGTGGCTCAATGGTCGATTGGTCCATGATTTCTATCTAAAGAGCTTGGAGGGTCATTTGTTGATGACGGACTGAGAGAGGTTCTTGTAATTTATTTTTTGCATTAATCATTGCCCAAGTGTCATGGACTATTTCCCTTGAGGGTTTTAAGTTTTAACAACATAAATCTTAGTGTCTTGATCTTTAATCTATGTGTGAGCGTTCGTCTTAAGGTGTTTGACTTGTGTGAACATACCGTGTTTTTAAACACATCTTTATTATGTTTTAATTTTTATATTATTCTAATTTTCTTTCCAGGCCTTTCTTTACATTGTTTAACTTCATTATATGATCATCAAGTTTTGAATTTTCTTATAATTTTAAGCATATATCTTCAGGCCAGGAACATGACAATTAGAGGTTATTCAGGCCTCATATGAGCTGGAAAGTGAAAATGCCTGACTTTATCATATTTCCCTTCTACGTGTTTTCTGATCACTCCCAATGCTGGTGTACTTGCAGGTCAAACGCTTCAAAAAGCTACTTGAAAAAGCTGATAATAATAAATCTAGAAGCTACAAATTACCTGCAGATTCGATAGAAAAACTTCATCCCTCTTATTTTGCAGGTATACTCCCCTTTTTTTGGTGCATTTCAGGGCTGCTATTTAGCATAGAGAATTTTTAGGGATAATGTTTAGCATCTACATTAGTATACGTTTTCCTGGTAGTTGTTTATAGTGAGTTGTTATTGCAACATTGTTTTCTCCAACCCAAAGAAATTACTTTGTAAAGGTTGGTATTATGCATTTCATTTTGTTTTGACTGATTGTACTTGTTTATCATTGTGGCATAAATTTAGCATTGGAGAAGTTGAAAGAAATTGTGAAATCTGAAACAACTGGACAACACCAGAGTTCTTCAAAATTTGTGGTGGCAAGTAAAACTGAAGAATGGATTGAGACTGCAGTTGACACAAGAATATGATGTTAAGTCCACGGTTTTCCTTGGCCCACTGCAAGGATTCTAATGCCACTTGTTGCATTTGACAGGATGGACTCAATTTTTCCGAAATGTCTCTTGTCTATGTTTAGGAAAGTAAATTGCAGTGCTCGTAACTCTAGCAGGTTTGCTTATTGTTTCTCAAGCACTGACAAAGCCAAGCACATTAAATTAAGCTAGAAATACGGGGAGTAGAATTTCCTCGGGTAATTCCATATGAACTGATTTAGCAATCACCATGATGCAAACCTACGAGGTAGCTTTTAGATCAAACTGACTTTGATTGAAGCAAGTTTTGTAAAATGTGAAGATTTTCTCTAAAAAGAGAAAATGTATGTGAAGTACAGTGATGCATCTCCTTCAATTCCTATGAATGTCCGTGCTGTGAGAAAGTTGCCCCTATGTGATGATTTAGTGTGGTATATTGGTTTCCGAAAAACTTTGTACCAATGCTTCTGCAACCTGTCTGTCTACACAAATCCATGGGGGATGGTTACTGCTTTGAGGCCCATTCATGAATCACTTCATATTTCATATATTGTTTTCCCAAGCTACACTTCCCGCTTTCCATTGGTCTACATGTCTTCATGCGAGTTCTATGAAAATGAATGTCTTTATGATATAAAAGGCTATTTATGCATTATAGAAAAGAAGCATGTTGGAGCCATTGGATCAAGCTGATTCCAGAACTTTTGTCCTTTGTACAGATGAGTAAAGAGGCCTTTTAATTCTTCTTCTAACAAGCAAGAATGTACAAAAAAACAAACTAGTCAGATAAAGTATACAAATGACATCGAAAGCTTCCGAGTAATTTACAGCCAAAACTTATTTGTCTTCCATCGTTTAGTTTTGACCCTATGCAAAATCGAAATCATTGGACTGTTATTCATTTGAGTTCATTACCCACTCTCTTGTAAAACTTCAAATTTTCAATTTGAAAAGAATCTCCATTTCAGCGTATCATGGAAAGCCTGAGGCGTTTTAGTGGATTCTGATGGACATTTAATGTCAATCTTGAAAACTTGGGACCATTCATGGCTTACAACTTTGATTGAGAAAAGATGCGAGCTAAAAAAATATGTGCTGTAGGATATGTCCAGAAAAGCAACTGATTTAGTACCACTATAATAGAATACATTTTGTCCAAATAAGATTTGTTCCACGTAAAGCAAGATAATGAAGCATAATAGACATGCACACGAGCTAATTCTTCTTCCAAAACAAACTCCTCGAAGGAATCTTTGATGAGACTGGGGGCAGTCTAGTAAAGATTCTCCTTTCCAGAAGAGCAAGCAAATTCACAGATGATCACTATGAAATGCCTCATGCACAAGTTTCCTCATGGATCTTCATGCCCATGCCATTCATGTTGACTGTCTAGGAGAAAATTTACGGTAAAATTGTCTCCTTTGTTATGAATCGGCAAGCATGGTATCTTAAATTGGAAAGACAAGTCAGACAAGCTGCTTTGGAATGAGAAGAATGAATTTCGAGTCTCTATCGTGTCTCTCAGAAATATTAATCATATTTTTCATTTTCTAATCATCGTGAATGTGAATTGAAACTAACTATTGGGCATGGTTATGTTTCGTAAAGCCACTGTTTTGCAGCGGGTTCATAACTTAAGGTCCAGCAAAGTCAATATCATAAATCTTCGTATTCTCTTATTTAAATCTAATATACCTTTTAGTAAATGTCATATTAATTGCCATTACTAAGACTAGGAAAGTGATATAGAACATGATTTGTATTTGGAAGGCAGGGCTGGAATTTACCAGTCAAAATGACTGGTTGGAGTATAGAATTAACCATATTAGCAGGTTTTTTTTAATAGGCATTGTTTAAACGTTTTACTTTTTGGTATTTTTGTCAGAACTTGGCAATATAAATTTGTGTGAAATCACAATTTTCTGTTTTTTAAATTGCATTTTTGAATGCATAAATAGATTCAGCATCCTGAAAAACCCCTGGGGCACTCGGATTATACAGACTCAACCACTCAAATCTGCAGTTCCAATAATTTCTCGCCAGATTTCAGGCAAAATTAATTGGAAAATATACCTAAAAAAGACCAAAAAGTAGAACGTTTAGACTATGATTACAGTTTTTTTAATATTTTATGACAGGATTGGAAATTTGACCATATTTAACTGTCAAAATGCCTCTGGAAATTTGACCATATTTAACTGTCAAAATGCCTCGCGACGATGGTAGTCAATGACGGGTTGGAGTATAGAATTAACCATATTATAGCAGTTTTTTTTCTATTTTATGACGGGATTGGAATTTTAGACCATGTTTGACATTGAATTCCATGGCTGTTGGCAGGTATTATTGCTTTGTCTTGGCCAATGAATGAAAAGTCCTTTTGCGATGTGATGCTTATGAAATCGTGGTGTAAAAATAACTTCAGTTGGATGATGTAATACCTCGGTGACGAATTCTGTAGTGTATTATATAAAAATGTATCTAGACTTGAGTAACTTTACAGTATTGTTAGAGGCCTGTTTCTTGCACCCGGAAACATATGAAGATAAAAAATGGTGTTTATGGTTAATGAGAATCCAAACCATGCAATGATCAAGTCCAATATTATCGTTAGTGAGAGCATTGCTTGTAGAGATAGGCGATATGGAAATGAAACAATCCATTGAAACTCCCATCGTATATCAGTGTTACATTATCATAGCTCATTTTCTTAAAAATGACAATAAGATCTTACAAGTACTTGGTCATTGATTTCAATTTGCATTTGAAATGACAATAACGATGTCATCTTATCCCCTTCATGCCTATGTTTTAGGTCACACGACTATACTTTAATCCCAAAAGCTCACTGCTAATGAGTGGTGGTCAACTAGGTTTTGCAAACAACACATTTCCTAGGTCAAATTTTATTGTAAATGTTTGTTGATAAGTTTAATGAAACCCATCTTATTATGACTCAAGTATTTCTTTGCATGATTGTATTAAAATTTTGATTATTTAGAATATGAATATTGTCAGATTTGCTTAGGGTAATGTTGAGATTTGTAAGTTTCTCCCATGGAAAAGCCAAAAGCGGATACAAAGAAACTAGGGACACATCAAATAAGTTTAATGAAACCCATCTTATTATGACTCAAGTATTTCTTTGCATGATTGTATTAAAATTTTGATTATTTAGAATATGAATATTGTCAGATTTGCTTAGGGTAATGTTGAGATTTGTAAGTTTCTACCTTTCCCAATGAGCCTGAGCGATTGCATCAAGGGGGTGGAGGTAAGGTTTTTCCCTAGCCGCTTGCACAGATCTCTCCTCATCCTGATTTGGCTTAGCATGGCCATTATTTCCTCTTCAAGCTCTGATTTTATGCCTTCTTCCATGGTGGCAACCATTGTAAACCCCATTGTCTATGTTTCTGGCATGGTGGTGGCTCATTCTGCCTTAGCAACGTCTTCCTCCTCTGGTGCACTCGGTTCTTGTGTGGAAGCTAGTCTTGGGCGGTCTGTGGGAGCTAGTGTGGACAATGAATGTAGATCTGATCCTCTTCTTTCAATTGGTAATCTGGGTAAAGCTTCTTTCAGCGATATTGTGAAGAATGTCCCACATTCTCCTCATCCTCTGGTTCGAGAGGTTCTAACATAACTATTCCCATATTGAAAAATGTTGCAATTTGAGTAGCCTTCTACTGTACCAATGGTCTTGTTTGTTGTTTCAATGGCCTCTTGCCTTGTTTAATAGATCTGCACAAATGGATTTCAAAGTCTTGGAAACCTAAGTTAAAAGAGGTTTTTATTACCTCTGCATAAAGGGATTTTTCATCGTTGAGTTTGATCTCGTTGAAGACAAGGATATGATTTTAAACTTTGGACCCTAGTTCTGGGGAAACTCTATATTATGTATGAAACCTTGGACTCCTTCCTTCAACCCATTGAGAGGTTCCCTTTCCTCAGCTCCTCTATGAGTTAGACTTTCAAATCTGCTTTTGCATTTTTGGTGTTCTGACTCTCTTCGAGCCATTGGCAAAGTCCTGGGAAGATACTATCACTGAAGTTTTGAAACAAAGAAACAGAGCACCACTACATATGCTCGCATATGTGTGGAAATGGACTTCAGCAAAGGGTTTCTAGCATAAATAATTTTGAAAGGTTAAAACAATTGGATGCAAAAGCTTGATTATGAACATGTTTCCTTCCGTTGTAGATCTTTCTTTAAAACATGGCATTTAGCAACAAATTTCCCAAAAGGGCCAAGGCAAGTAAAGAAGCATCCAGTGAAAACCAACCTAGTGGGTTGGAGCCAAAGAAGAATATCAATTGATTACCAAGGAAGATCCACCTAAATTGGATCCTCCCATGGAAAAGCCAAAAGCGGATACAAAGAAACTAGGGACACATCAACTCCCATGGAAAAGCCAAAAGCGGATACAAAGAAACTAGGGACACATCAATGGATTTAGAGCAAACTAGGGATACTCCTTCAAAAGAAGACCTTCCATCTCAGCAAGAATCGACACAACAAGGTTCGATGGAAGAGGAACCTGAGGGACCTATTTTCACTCAGATTTGATTCAGGATGCAGAACCCCCTAAGGTGAGCTAGGCAGATCAGGTTGAAGAAGATGAGATACAAGAACAATTAAAACCTCCAAATCAAGACAAATAAGGAAAGGAGGAATAACAAAGACCTCATCAATAGCATAACTAATGGTGACAAGAAGCTAAGCCCATAATCTATCATAGTCATGCAGTGTTTGTCTTTTATTCTGTCAACAATTTGTCAAAATTTATTCATGTAAAAACTATTGAGATGAAGTTTTTATGGGCATAAGTATTTAATGTATTTGACAAATAAGGAGTTGGCAATGTTGCTTGAAATCCAAAGCTAGTAATTAATGTTGAGCATCTCTGGAACATATATATGGTAGTACTTATTATGTAGCTCTGCTGCAGTTTTTTTTTATTAATACAAATCTCCTAGTCACTAATAAATAAGATGTAGAGATTTGCAAGTTAACTAATTAGAGCATTGACTCATGATTTGGGTGGTGATAAGGTTCATTGTAAAACACTTATTCTTATTTTCAACTTTAGGACACATGATTAACCCTAAGTTAATCATTACCTAATATGACTTTGTCATAATTTTGCAATTTTTTTGAGATGTTTCTTTTGCTATTGAATTATATAGTCAATTGAAATTATAAATTTTGTTTGATTGATGCATCATCTGTATCTTCTGATGGAACTTTCATGCACAACATCATTGTAAGGATGATAAATATTTGCTTGGTTTATTTCATAGTTTTTTTTCCCTAAATTTAGGTTTTTTTTATTATGCTTGGCTTGAAAATTTGTTATTGATTAGCTAATTGAATACTAATGTAAATGAATCTCACATGGATTCATAATAATTTTAGCTTCTTTTCTTTAAACAATCTCTTTATGTTTTAAGAGGGGAGTGAATCTTTTGAACTCATTGTAAGAAATCTTTCTTCTTTGTTTTGATGTGATTTCAAGTATCTGTCAAATTTTCCATAAAAAAAAATGTTTTTTTTTAATGTTCACTAAGTGACCTTGCCTTGAAAGGCTTTTAATGGTAGCTTTACTTTTATAGGTTGAGTTGAGACTTTTAAAAGGTGCTTGTGAACATTTTATTTATGCATGATGAACTACATAA
This sequence comes from Picea abies, assembly GCA_900067695.1. Taxonomy (NCBI): domain Eukaryota; kingdom Viridiplantae; phylum Streptophyta; class Pinopsida; order Pinales; family Pinaceae; genus Picea; species Picea abies. The sequence continues at coordinate 11,132 of CBVK0100319236.1, forward strand.
TATAATGAACTTATCTAATATTATGATAAATAAATATAAGAAACGAATTTATTTTTCATTTTTATATAGTGATAAGAGTAAAGCTTTTAATGGTAGCTTTAATTTTATAGGTTGATATCGGACTTTTAAAGGGTGCTTGCAAACATTTTATTTATGCTTGATGAACTATATAATGTAATAAACTTATTCAATATTATGATATTAAATTTAAGAAATGAATTTATTTTCATATTTTGTTTAGTGATAACACCCTTGAAGAGGTGTGATCTTACAAGTACTTGGTCATTGATTTCAATTTGCATTTGAAATGACAATAATGATGTCATCTTATCCCCTGCATGCATATGTTTTAGGTCACACAACTATATTTTAATCCCAAAAGTGCACTGCTAATGATTGGTGGTCAAATAGGTTTTGCAAACAACACATTTCCTAGGTCAAATTTTATCGTAAATGTTTGTTGATAAGTTTAATGAAACCCATCTTATTATGACTCAAGTATTTCTTTGCATGGTTGTATTAAAATTTTGATTATTTGGAATATGAATATTATTGGATTTGCTTAGGGTAATGTAGAGATTTGCAAGTTTCTACCTTTCCCATGGAGACAGAGCAATTGCATCAAGGGGCGGAGGCTAAGGTTTTTATTTAGCCGCATGCACAGATCTCTCCTCAGACTGATTTGGCTTAGCATGCCCATTATTTCCTCTTCAAGCTCTAATTTTATGCCTTCTTCCATTGTGGCAATCGTTGTAAACCCTATTGTCTATGTTTTTGGCATGGCGGTGGCTCATTCTACCTTAGCAATGTCTTCCTCTGGTGCACTTGGTTCTTGTGTGGAAGCTATTCTTGGGTGGTCTATGGGACCTAGTGTGGACAATGAATGTAGATCTGATTCTCTTCTTTCAATTGGTAATCCAAGTAAAGCTTCTTTCAGCGATATTGTGAATGCTCGACATTCTCCTCATCCTTTGGTTCAAGAGGCTCTAGCATAACTATTCCCATATTGAAAAATGTTGCAGTTTGGGTAGCCCTCTATTGTACCAGTGGTATTGTTTGTTGTTTCAATGACCTCTTGCATTTACATTGGTTGTTTAGTAGAAGTGAGATCGCTTACTGAAGGGCAGGGATACACATTGCAACTCTTCAAGGTTTAATGAACGATTGTTAATTTATTGTGAAAGATTACAACCTATAGTGAAGAGGCTTTGTGTTGACACCCTAGTTAACACATATCTCCTAGATTTAAATTCTAAATGCTTTTCAGATAGGATATGATAGGCTCTGATCGTGCATATATTTTTCTTGCATATCTAAGTTTACAGACTCTCGAATTGATAAATTTATTGTCCATAAATTTTACATATAATTTGACTGACAAGGTCTTGTGAGACTTTTCTGCAAATGCAACCATACCTTATGTCCCACCTGAAACTTGTGTGGTACTTGATGTTGATCATGGCGATGCTTGTACTTAGCGTCGAGCTTTTGCAAATATCATGAACTTTTTGGATGTATTGGATTCATACAACAAATTTGGTTTATTGATCAACCTCGGTCTGAGCATGGAAGGACTCTTCATGTGCAATTTCAATAAGCAGAGCTACGTCAATGGGGGCCATTGCTTGGAACCCCAAGCACACTTGAAACGGGTTGTGGCCAATAGATTTATGGAAGGATCTATTATAGTTATGTTGAACATAAGGGAAACTCTCATCCCATGTGTGTGGATGTTTGGAATTGTACATCCTCAAGATATGAACAATCATCTTGTTGACTACCTATGTTTTTCCATTAGTCTGTGGGTGGGAGGTGTTAAAATAATTGATGTGCGCTAAAAATAACTACTTCGAGTGGAAGCTAAAAATTATGCATTGACTCAGATGCAGAGGCTTGTAACCAATTATCATGGCTACAGAGGTTGATCCAACCTCTGTTATCGA
>CBVK0100319244.1:0-10469 GCA_900067695.1 Picea abies
TGAGCCTAATTTCAAGGTTCATGGAAACTCCAAAAGAATCCCATTGGAAAACAGTGAAAAGAATTATGAGATATGTGAATGGAACAAGAGATTTTGGCATTATGTATTCTACTTCAGAAGATTTCAGAGTAATTGGATACAATGACAGTGATTGTGGAGGCATTATGTACGTCGCAACTACAGCACAACTTGTCAAATAGTTTGGATGAGAAGAATGTTAAAAGATTTATTGTAGGAACAACAAAAACCAACTACAATATTTTGTGACAACAATTCAACCATATTGTTATCAAAGAATCATGTGTTTCACAAGAAAACAAAGCACATTGATACAAGGAATCATTTTATCAGAGAATTAGTGAATAACAAAAAAATATGTTTAGAATTTTGCAAGTCTAAAGAACAAGTCGCAAATATTTTCACAAAAGCTTTGGCAAGGGATGCATTTCAGAAATTCTGCAGTTGTTTAGGAGTCTACGCAGTGACAGATTCAACTTTTGATGAAATTTTGTAGATAATACTCACCTACTTATAATTAAGGGGGGGTGTTGGAAATAATAATTCAAATTCGGTGAGATTTATGTCTTTGTCAACTCAGTCATTCAATCAATCTGCAAGTTACTAGTTCGTGAGATCTACGTTTATGCAAACTCAGTTTTTCCATTCGGCAAGTAGGGGAGTTATTTATGAAGTCAATCTTTAATATTTCTCGAGCTCTGTTAAGTAGATAGAATTCAATCGTATTTATTGATGTCTTTAATGTTTGATTCAGTTTTAGTTTCTACACGAAGTCTCAGTCTTAATCTATACATGTCGGAGTCTATAGTCAGTCGTATGTAGAAGGAGAAAAGCAGAAGAAGCAACAACAACTGTGTAGGTTGTAAGGAAGGTATGAGAGCACGAGCTCAGTGTATGTAAGTCTGAAGAAGTTGTTGGAGTCGAAGCTCTGCATTTCAGTACATGTTGTAACTGTGTGCAACACCAAGTCTATGATACATCGCACAACACTGTCATTGTATCCAATTAGTCTGAAATCTTCTGAAGTAATACATGAGTTATTCGTGTGTTGATGTGATTTGTGTATGAATGATTTCAAGTCTTTGAATCTTGTTATGCCGATAGGCGTATGCCTATTGGAAATGGGCACATTTAATCATCTTTTAATTGTAAATCTTAATCTTATGGCTAACAATTGAAGATGTTGGGATATTCTTGGTCGTCCTCCCAAATCAATGAATAGGATTTAATCCTCATAACTTCCTTGCATTTATAAATGCATCCATTAACATGTTTACTTTTTTATAATTACCTAATCATATTAAAAAATTACTATCAAACCATATGATTGTCACTTTTAGATGATTAACAAAATTAATATCTATGTAACCTTTTAATTTTTATGCCGCTTTTGGATTATTACCATCTATACCAAGTTTGTATTATTACAAACAGTTCCTCAACAACAGATAGCACGTTTCATATTGGAAGCATGCGTTAGTATCTGTGGAATGTGAAGCGTGCCATTGCCTGCGGCCACGTTTGGTCTGCGCTCTTAAAGTTATGGCCATGTTTCATATTAACGCCATGTTGTATTTTATGGCAATGGCGTTCTTTCTGTAATCATATACAGTCGAAACGCATGTCAGCCCTCATAAAACACGAATGGATGGATTTGAGGCTGTGGATTATCTGTTCGACATTTTTCAGTCGAAACACATGTCAGCCCTCATAAAACACGAATAGATGGATTTGAGGCTGTGGATTATCTGTTCGACATTTTTCAGTCTAAGTTTGTTCCAAAGCGACAAAGTGTGGTATGTGAGTAACTCACGAATTATAAAATCTATGACCTAATATGCATCATTTTCAATCTGGATTTTAAGTATTTATTTGGGTTTTTTCTGATCATGGCTACGATTATTGGATTTGTGGGATCGACTAAGTGGTGGAGGAATATTTGTTTCCATGATTAACCTCATAGTGGGATTCGACATGAAATATGTGACGTCTTTGTCAAAATGAAAGTAAATAATCTGATTACATAGTTCACTGATTGAAACTGAGGAAGATTAAAGGTTAGTAAACCTATTTAATTTACAAATCTAATTGTAGTTGATAAGTCTATTTAATTTACAAACCTAATTATAGTTGATAAATCTATTTAATTTACAAACTCTCATAAATTATAATTAAAATTTGTAAATAAAATACAGCTATTAACATTCATCAACCACAATTAAGGTTGATCAACCACAGTTATGTGGCTATGCTAGTTATATGTTTAGATAATATAAAGTTTAGTACTAGCACAGCAGTAAAATAGTTGTTGGTGAACGCCCAAAGGTTAAGAAGATAAATCAAATCTTTAAAAAAATATATTAAATTTTATTATCTATTAATAAATAAATTGTTGAACTGATTCATCTTCTTAATTTTTCTGCCTTTAAATTTATATTAAAATTTAAAATTATATTTTAAATAAAATTTAATTATATTAAAATTATATTTCTCGGCATTCCTGCTGAACCGCTCTTCCGATCTCACTCATTCAGTCAATCTGCAAGTTACTAGTTCGTGAGATATACGTTTATGCAAACTCAGTTTTTCCAGTCGGCAAGTAGGGGAGTTATTTATGAAGTCAATCTTTAATATTTCTCGAGCTTTGTTAAGTAGATAGAATTCAGTCGTATTTATTGACGTCTTTAATGTTTGAGTCAGTTTTAGCTTCTACACGAAGTCTCGGTCTTAATCTATACATGTTCGAGTCTATAGTCAATCGTATATAGAAGGAGAAAAGCAGAAGAAGCAACAACAACTGTGTAGGTTGTAAGGAAGGTATGAGAGCACAAAGTCAGTGTATGTAAGTCTGAAGAAGTTGTTGGAGTCGAAGTTCTGCATTTCAGTACATTTTGTAACTGTGCGCAATACCAAGTCTATGATACATCGCACAACACTGTCATTGTATCCAATTAGTCTGAAATCTTCTGAAGTAATACATGATTTATTCGTGTGTTGATGTGATTTGTGTATGAATGATTTCAAGTCTTTGAATCTTGTTACGCCGATAGGCGTATGCCTATTGGAAATGGGCACATTTAATCATCTTTTAATTGTAAATCTTAATCTTATGGCTAACAATTGAAGATGTTGGGATATTCTTGGTCGTCCTCCCAAATCAATGAATAGGATTTAATCCTCATAACTTCCTTGCATTTATAAATGCATCAGTTAACATGTTTACTTTTTTATAATTACCTAATCATATTAAAAAATTACTATCAAACCATATGATTGCCACTTTTAGATGATTAACAAAATTAATATCTATGTAACCTTTTAATCTCTATGCCACTTTTGGATTATTACCATCTATACCAAGTTTGTATTATTACAAACAGTTCCTCAACAGCAGATAGCACGTTTCATATTGGAAGCATGCGTTAGTATTTGTGGAATGTGAAGCGTGCCATTGCCTGCGGCCACGTTTGGTCTGCGCTCTTAAAGTTATGGCCATGTTTCATATTAATGCCATGTTGTATTTTATGGCAATGGCGTTCTTTCTGTAATCATATACAGTCGAAACGCATGTCAGCCCTCATAAAACACGAATGGATGGATTTGAGGCTGTGGATTATCTGTTCGACATTTTTCAGTCGAAACGCATGTCAGCCCTCATAAAACACGAATAGATGGATTTGAGGCTGTGGATTATCTGTTCGACATTTTTCAGTCTAAGTTTGTTCCAAAGCGACAAAGTGTGGTATGTGAGTAACTCACGAATTATAAAATTTATGACCTAATATGCATCATTTTCAATCTGGATTTTAAGTATTTATTTGGGTTTTTTCTGATCATGGCTACGATTATTGGATTTGTGGGATCGACTAAGTGGTGGAGGAATATTTGTTTCCATGAGTAACCTCATAGTGGGATTCGACATGAAATATGTGACGTCTTTGTCAAAATGAAAGTAAATAATCTGATTACATAGTTCACTGATTGAAACTGAGGAAGATTAAAGGTTAGTAAACCTATTTAATTTACAAATCTAATTGTAGTTGATAAGTCTATTTAATTTACAAACCTAATTATAGTTGATAAATCTATTTAATTTACAAACTCTCATAAATTATAATTAAAATTTGTAAATAAAATACAGCTATTAACATTCATCAACCACAATTAACGTTGATCAACCACAGTTATGTGGCTATGCTAGTTATATGTTCAGATAATATAAAGTTTAGTACTAGCAGCAAAATAGTTGCGGGTGAACGCCGAAAGATTAAGAAGATAAATCAAATCTTTAAAAAAATATATTAAATTTTATTATGTGGCTATGCTAGTTATATGTTCAGATAATATAAAGTTTAGTACTAGCACAGCAGCAAAATAGTTGCGGGTGAACGCCGAAAGATTAAAAAGATAAATCAAATCTTTAAAAAAATATATTAAATTTTATTATCTATTAATAAATAAATTGTTGAACCGATTCATCTTCTTAGTTTTTCTGCCTTTAAATTTATATTAAAATTTAAAATTATATTTTAAATAAAATTTAATTATATTAAAATTATATTTAATTATATTAAAATTTAATTTAATTAATGTAAAATTAAATATAATGTAACCCTAATAACGTACGCACCTTCGCACCTTGGAGGTAACCCTAATAACCTACGCACCTGCAACGCATTTTCTTCTTATGGTATGTTAATCTACTCATAGTCACAAAGACGCAAGGTTAATCTAGCACAAAGACAGGATGAAAACAAGGTTAATCTACGCACAGTCACGAAGACGCAAGGTCAATCTACCCACAGTCACAAAGACAGGATAAAAGCGGGGAATGGAGAAAAGCAAATGAATGAACTGGGTAATACGCCCACACAAAGCACTTCACATCCACGCGCCCGCCCTGGTAAAAAAATGACGGCGCACTGTAAAACACAGTTCATAATTCACGTGGCCAATCTTTATAAATGAGCGGAAGTTAATTTATCAAAATCTCATCCATTGATTAGAGAGGACGACGAAGAATATGCCAGCATCTTCAATTGCCAACCCTAGGATTGAAATTTATGATTAAAAGGTGATTAATTATGTCCATTATCAAGAAGTATACACCTTTCGGCTTAATAAATTTTATACGACGAAAAAAAGATTGCATGGAAAAACTTAATAATATAAATTAAATCTTTTTAGCCATCTACATTAACTAGAGTTTATCGAGATTCTGATTTCAAAAACTTGGAATATCACGTGATAACTCAATTGTTTTGCAGGCCAGTTGTAACGTCCGTGCAGATGATAGTGTAAATTTTGGAATCTGTTTCATTTGATTACTGAACTGTTTTGCAGGCCAGTTGTATCGTCGGTGCAGAGGACAGTATAAATGTTTACCTTTATCATATCTAGACATGAAATGAAGTTACTTATCAATTTAAGAAGAAATTTTATTTGATATTTATATTTATGAAGTCATAAATATTTACCAGATTTTTATTTTCTCTGCATTTCTGTACTATAAGCTGTGTATCATTTTTAAGTTTATAGGTATCCTTATATGGATTAAGGTTTCTGAATATTGATAATTTAATATGAATATAGGTAATTTAATTTATATATATTAAGTATATTAATTAAGTTTATAGGGGTTTAATTATTAAAAATGATTAGAATTAATAAAAAAAATTAATTACAAATGAATTTTTAATAATTATATGTTTAAAATATTTTTGAGAGTCATTATAAATGAAAGACTATGATTTCAAGTATTAACTTTTTCTTCCATCAAAAACCGTATTAAATCTTCATTAAAAAATCAATTAAAATAATTAGCATAACAATAATTGCTCACTCTGTTTTACTATATTTATGTTTTTTACTATACTTTGGTTTTCTACTACATTTTCATTTACTTATTTTTTAAATTAATAAATGTTTTATTTTGTTAGATGTTATTAAAAAATGTTATAAGCTCCCTCAAAAATAAAAATAAAAATATTTGGTTTTAATGCCATATGAGTTGTTCATACTATACTTATATCTATGAAGTTATAAATATTACTGCAATTAGTTTATTTTTTGTTTTTTTTATTTAGATGTTGTTAGCTTCCTTGCATTTTTAGTTGCTATGCATTCGTGGCTTATAAGTTGTGTATCATTTTTTAAGCTTATAATCATCCTTATATAGAATAGGGTTTCTTAATATTAGTAATTTAATATGAATATTGGTGATTTAATTAATAAATATTAAGTGTAAGGTTTATATTTAATAATTTACAAATATTTTTTTAGTCATGAATGAGATTAAATTAAATCTCTAATTTTTTATTTTTTTTCTTTTTATTATTTTTTATATTAAAATATATATTTAAATGATAATAATACAAACATAAAATAATCATAATAAGATGTCAATTTCCTTATTCATAGTCATGTTTAGATAATGTGAAGTGGATACCTCAAGTATTAAGTATTAACTAGTACAATCACATTATAAAAGTGTTTGATATACATAGATTAGTAATTTTTAAGGAATAGAATTAATAACACCACTAATACAACCTATTAACTAACAGAACCACATTATAAAAGTGTTTGACATACATAGATTGTTAATTTTTAAAGAGTGAAATTAATAGCACTAACACCACTAATACAACCTATAAAAATTTATCAATAACACTTTTATAATGTGATTGTCTAACATTAAAAAAAAACCTATATATACTTCACAAATTCTAGCCCAAACTTCCCTTCAAAGAAAACATCCATACCCAATTTATCTTCATGTTATGTTGATGTAACCCACTAAAAAACAATGTCTAGTAACGCACTCTCCATTTAATCACCAAATGTTTTTAATAATTACATATGGTTTGTACTTTGCATTGTTATCCTTTCCCAAAAAAAAATATTCTTTTTAAAAATGTATCTACATTCATTGTATGGTTCATTTTCCTTGTTATAAATAGTATTTGCTTATTTTCTGTATTATTTTTTTTCCACTGTGTATCAATGTGAGATACACATTTTCAATTTTTTTAAAATGAAGATATAACATCCACATTAGTTGGATGTAATATGTGGAAAGAATTTGCAAAGTGTATTTTTGAAATGAACATATAACATAGGAGGTGGATGTAATATGTGGGAAGAATTCTCAAATCTTATCCAATTTTTTTTTATAATTAATTATTTTAATTTATTAATTTTTTTACAATACATGTTATTTATTTTAATATAAATTTTTTATTTTTTAATAATTTTTATTTTTTAAATTATAATTGTTTTTATATAATTATATTGTTATATATATTTATATATATATATAAATTTTTAATTTTTAATTTTTGTAGAGTATTAATTTAAGGTTGACCCTTTTTTATAGGGATTGCCTAAATTATGAACACTCAATAAGTGAAGACATGTGCAATTATTTTTGTTTTATTTCTTAATATTTTCTTATATATAATGAAAGGGGTGATATTGTATAAAAATAAAATAAAAATTCTTATATATAATGAAAGATATTAGTATAGTATATTTAAAAATCTTCATTACTATGTAATGTGGTTTCAACTATGTTTCTATCAATCTATTTAAAATGGTGTATGTAGAGAATATGAATACATAAAATGAATGAAAAGGAGAGGGATTATTAAGAAAATAGGGTTTGATATTTAATTTATTTTTTACATTATTTAGGGTTAAATTGTTTGTTAGTTTTTATTTTATCTCTTTAATAGTGTTTTTCAAGATGAGATTTTCTTAGACCTTGCTTTCTTGGCTTGATTGTTTATGTTTTTCCATTTCTTCTAATCTAGCTTTCATTTTCTTAGCTTAGTATCAAACCTAATATTCTATTTTTTATCTTATCTTCTAATGACCTAAATTTGTTATTCAACATTAACTCTAAATGTGTTTGAAGTTTTGCTTCTTTCTCCTCCCCCTTTTTCTAAAGACTCTATATATTCATAAAAGTTATCTAGGGTGACTTTGCTAGACCTCCCCTTTACAGGTTGAGGTTTTGTAATATGTGGTCGAGTGGTCATAATGGGTCATGAGATGATAATCACTTCAAAATCATTTATATCACCATAGAGATAACCTCCATAGATTATATCTCTAAAATTTGTGGCAATCACCATAATAGTCACCTACCACGAGATTCTCTACAAACATTATAACCCACAAAATTATCACTTGCAGTAGAGACTAAATGTGATAAGGAGATGAAGCTTCAAAGATTGTTACTAAAATGATAGACAACGTTGTTGTAGTTGGGATTGATCGATCAAATGTATCACCCTTCTCCAAATCCTATCCAAAATCAATGTCAATGGAACCAAATATTGAGCCCATTGTGCATTCTACAAAAGAATGTGCAACAACCTCATGATTTAGTTCCATTGACATTGATTTTGGCAAGGATTTGGAAATGGGTGATACACATGATTGATTTATCCCAAACACAATAACTGTCATTTCCCTACAGGACGCCTAAACTAATATTTCGATCGTTTGTCTCGTGAGAGTGTGCAAGACCATGATAGTTTTTACTTAGTTGCTTCGCACACCAAGAATGTTTCGTCCTAACTACGCCTCTTCACATAGAGAATACCCATACTCTGTTCTAGGATACCGACAAGTCACATTCCTACACTAGTGTAACTCTTTCTTACATAGACATTTGTTAACTTCTTTAACACTTAGTCTTCAAAATTTGTCCAAAAGATCATCAAAAAAACAAACAAAAAAGACAATAGAAACATAGATAAAGTGTCAGCGGCACGAACCATGCCTAACACCCAACTAAGTATTTTTTATAGAAGAACAGTTATAACATGAGCACTACCAACTCAGTTTACAATAAGGTAGAATCAAATGACTATCCTTACCTCACCAAGACACTCATGAATAGATCCATCACCACAAGTCTCTTTGCCACAATTTTCTTTACTGCCACTTGCGGTGCACCTTAGACGTGCCTTCGATCACAGTCTTTTTGTCTCTTCTTTTCCACTGACATTGACTCTTCGTTTCCTTTGGTTATGTCTCCCACATGCCTACACAAACCTGCACTTATCCAAAATCTTCCCAGAATATTATTTCCTTGTTATGTGAATCGAACCCTCCTCCTCAAGGAAGAACAATCCTCCTAGACTGGACTGAATTGGATTTTTGAGGTAGTTCCTTCTCTTCATTTTCCTCATAAGTGTAGAGCGCTCTCTCTCCAAGTCTTTCCAAAACTTATTGCCTTCTTGGTTTTCCGCCCTTGTTTTCTTATAGTCTCTCCAACAATGATCCAAAAAGGTATTTTAAATGACAATGGTTGAGTTATTATGCATGTGTTAATTAACTAATTAGGAAGCTGGATGAAAGAGGAAGAAATATGACAGCCCCATAAAAATATACAGATCTAAAATAAATCAAGAAGAACAACAAACCATAGAAAACCAAAGTGATAACGGAGTTCAACAATCTTGCCTACGTCTTCGGGCCTTTGTCTCAGTGGGTGAGGCTTTCTTATTTCTGTTCAAAGATTTAAAATGGCATCACAACAGTGAAAAAAGGTTAACAAACTAATATGTTCTTGTTCTACTAGATCTCTAGAACCCAACAAAAGAAACGACACTGAAATTGGATGACTGGAGCTCCTAGAAATGGCCCGCAAAGGTGTGCCCCTCAATAGCTTCCCTCCATAAAAATGGCTTTGGCTTGGAAAATCTTCAGCATAAACCTTCTTTGAATCCCCTCCTTGGCTCCAAGAATCCCTATTTTATATAGATCTGAAGTTGGTAACCATATCCCATATTCCCCCCAATATCTGGCCTCAAAAAGCGCCCAATATCCCCTGAAAAGGGCCAAAAATCTCCAAACAAAACCGAATAAATAAATGAAAATCACTATATTAAAGTTAAGAAAACCCACTTCTGCATATATTTCAATGCATCCCCTCTATCCCCTGGTCATATGGGAGCCTCCATGTAGCTAGGCGCTAAAGGTTTTTGCATTGGCCCCCCTTTCTAACTTGGCTCCTGGTCCTGAGCACTGAGCCATGTGGCCTCGGGCTTATCATTCCACATGCTATACTTCCAGACATAAGAATGGTTTAATCCCCTGTCATTAGGCTTGTGGTTACGCCCCTGGTCGTCGGGCTTTCCCAATAAACTGGGGCTAACCTCTATACATCCACACCAAGTGCCAATGGAGGGTAAGATGGTATCCCACAAAAACCAGGAGCTATCCGCTCAACATCCATGCTCAACCATTATAGTTCGAGTCGTATGTTGTCTCGTCAGAACTGGGGCTGGAGCTTATGTAACCATCGCGCCAAGAAATATACACGATCAAGTGGTAAGGGTCATGTGGAGAGTCCGTGGGCGATGGGACCTAGCCCTAGTCCTTGTTGGATTTACTTCACACACACCTAGGATTTAGTTTTCCTAAGGTTATTCCTT
>CBVK0100319246.1:0-34308 GCA_900067695.1 Picea abies
TATTATGAAGAGTCTTCTACAAAAGTATTTGCAGAAATTTGTATTCCATTTGAAGATGTTGTCTACACCATTTCAGATTTATTTTTTGAATTTCATGTAGAAGATATATGGCATGCATCTCAGGAGTCACATGCATACACTTTTGCATGCACCATGCATGTATCTCAGGAGACAAAAAGCGAGCCACACACATCAGACGCCATTATGATATATTCTGAGAAACATTTTCAGAAAAAAATGGATATTTGAATTCCTCTGAGGAAAATATCCAATTTCAAAAAACAAATCATCCAAAATGGAGTCTGGAAAGTGAAGTTATGATCGTTTCAAAATCAACAAAATTTAAGCATTTTTCTGGAAACGGCCGCACGATTTTCAAAATTTCATCCAAAATTTAATTGGATATTATTCATTACAATAAGATAAAGTGGATATGTGTGGAAATATCAATGATTCATCTACTTCATCAGATCTGTGCAAACATCTACATCTTCAACAAAATCTTCAAGGAGCACAAACTTGCACAGTTGCGAGGTCTTCTTGGAGTGAAGAACAAGGCTACTTAGCAACTGTTTTTTGTTCCTTCTCATTTTTTATTTTATGCATTGTAGTTTGAGGAGGGTTTAGGGGAGAATATTCCACTTGGAGAATATTCTCTTTCAGTTGACACTTCAGTTTGACTAGTTGAGTTGAGTTTAGATGTTGCATTGGTTTTGTCACCATGCAACATTGGGATCATCACCAACTCACTACTCTTTTTTCAATTAATTAACTGAAGACTAGTTGACTAGTTAACTTAGCTAGGTGGTAGTTCACTCCTGTAACTGCCTGCGAGACCAGACTAGGTGGCAATTTACTCTTGTAACTGTTGGTGTGTGTCTAGATCAATCTAGACCACCACTATGGCTCATTAGTTACTCATTTATTCTATATATATTGTAAATCATTCACTCTTTGAGTGTGGAATATGGTTAATGAGAATTCTTCCATTCTTTCTATCTTGCTTCTTCTTTCTTAATTTCTCTGTGCAAATGTGTGTAGTATTTTCTAGTTAGATCTATTTTGTGGAGGTTCGACACATTTACATCCCTAAGCTCCATCGATATTATATTCATTGCAACATAAATAAAAGTTAAGTCGTTAAGGGTTAAGAAACACCTGGTAGGCGGGCTTGTAGCCTAGCCTATGCCCAAGATGTTCCCCCCACTTCGAAGGTCACACGGTCGATTTCCCTTAACTGTAAAACTTTTGCAATAACCCTTTAACCAATGAATGGGTGCCACATGACAGCCCACGTTTGGGCCACGTGGCACCACACCACTCACCCACATAATCTGCCATGTGTCAATTAAAAATTTGTCCACTTGTATACTAGTAAGTCTTCCCAGTTAGAAACCAACCACGTTAGCACACCCGCCATGTGTCAGACCTGTCATGTCATCTGTATGGGCATGCCACGTGTCACCCTTGTAGTGCTGACATGTGTCACCCCCATATTGGTCCACCTGTCCTGTCCACATTAGCATCCTGTATTGCTAGTTGCCATGTTTCCCCCTACCACATCAGTTGTATGTCAGTACATCCTATACAGTTATCTGCCACGTGGCATTATATGGACTATACAGTCATCATTGTTTTTCATGTTTGGCCAAATGAACAAATCACCATATCTGGAGCATATGACGTCCATTATATCCCTTTCAAGTTGCATTGGGTTTGTATCAATGAGCCCTATGCACACGTCTGTTTTGAATCCATTCTAAGAAATTTGATTTTTTAGGCCTTTCTAAGCCCCATCAAGCTCTTGGATCCAAACTTGGATCACAACTCCACACTAAATACCTTTTGATCCCACAAAAGGCTACTTACTAGTCATCAATCTCGTGATAGGCCACCCAACTTGTTCCCTGTCTTTGAACTTTGTCCTGTGCACCTGTCTCATTAAGGTCAACTATAACACAATCATGACAACTGACATCATATTGTTAGCCATTTGTACCCTGTCACATCTTACTGAAGCCACTATCATCCATGTAGACAACATTACTAATGACAACATCAATAATATGACTACAAATGAGCTTATATGCTTGTAATATTTGCACGACATTGGCTTGTCTTGAAGCAAACTGTGATTGATTTTCCATTCTACAATCATCTCATGTTCTTGCTTAAGATTGATTACTTGATTTGAAATAATTATATGTGTGTTTCTTTCTTGAGTTTCCTTTCCTAATTGTTCCATTTTTTGAAGAGTTTTATTTGACTTTACATGATGAGCATGAACCAGATATTCTTGACCTGCTTTGGTTAAATGATATTGATTTTTTTCTCTATAGAAGATTTCTTTATGATTTTTAAGTGTGTAAGGCTTATGACACATCTTTTTTTGCAATCCCAATTTCTTAACCAATTCCTTTGAAATTAAGTTAGTTTGAGATCCACTATATATCAATGTGTCAACCTTAGTGTGTCTCATGATGACCCTTATGTGAAACAAGTTACTTCTACAATCAATTCCTTCACCAATTTTACCTATCATACCAACCAATGAGTCTTTAGATTCATCATCTAAATTCGATCCCAAGTATGTGGGTCATGTTGTTTCCGCAATTGTTTTCCTCCCTTTCTTTTCTTTGAACCACTTCGGTCTCTTCTCGGGATGCAATTGCCAACAATGGTCCTCATCATGCCCCTCTTTCTTCCAATGCTTGCAAGAGGGCTTCTCTTCCCTTCTAGTCACTGCATTTTCCTTCTTGCCATGCCACTTTATTTTGTCCTCTTTCCTTGAAGACGATTCCCCTGATACACCAACACCTGTTTTCCCTGCTTCAATGTATGTTGATTGAATAGAAACCTCATCAATATTAGTTGGTCCAAATATGAATACAGTATTTCAAATATGTATAGATAAACCTCCTATATACTTCATTAGAGTTTCTTGGGTATGTAAAGGAATATCTAACATCAATGCCATTTTATGAAATCCATCGATATACTCTTGCATTGTTTGTCCTTTTCTTATTTTTAAAGCTTTCCATTCAATTAATGTTTTCATTTATAACACAAAGGATAGAATTTCTTTATAAGTGCATAAATAAAAAATTTCCATGATGGAAATACATTACCCACTTGTTGCATGCCATTTTGCAACTTCTTTACCACCAGATGAGTGGTGTGCCTACAAGTCTCAATGATGCCAATTTGATTTGAGTGACCTCACCCATGATCTGTTGCACACTGCAATAAACCTCCATCTGTCTAACCCAATTTTCAAATTTCTCCGCATTAACTTCACCATCATATATGGGTAATTATAATTTAACATCAAATTTTAATAAAGGAATTTCATTATTATTTTTATGAACGTGTTTCTTGTCATTGGATTTAGAACTTGAACTTGAAGAAGAAGGAGAAGGAGGTGAAGATGGATTTGAAGGAGGAATTTGAGGAGGATCCTCTCCTTATTCACTTTTTCCTTTTGAAGATTCAATGAGATTCAGATGCTTCTGTTCCAAGTAATCATCATACAAAACCTTCATCATCTCTGACATGGTGAAGAAATTTTTTCTAAAATCTTTCTCATCCTAAGAAAGTCCCTCTTATGAAGCCATCTTCTCTCTTTGACAAGTTCTCTTTCTCAATCCAATCAATGGATTCTCTTCAACAATATCTCCTTCACCACGATGTATCTTTTCCTTGGTTAACATGCAAAACTCAAATCCAAACATCAACTACCTCTAATACCACTTGATTCAAAAAGATATTTTAAATGACAATGGTTGAGTTATTATGCATGTGTTAACTAACTAATTAGGAAGATGGATGAAAGAGGAAGAAATATAATAACCACATAAACATATACATACCTGAAATAAATAAATAAGAACAACAAACCATAGAACACCGAAGTGATAACAGAGTTTGGCAATCTTGCCTATGTCTCCGGGCCTTTGTCTCAGTGGGTGAGGCTTTATTATTTCTATTCAAAGATTTAAAATGACATAATAGTAGTCCCAAAAGGTTACAAAAATTATATGGTCTTGTTCTACCAGATCTGTAGAACCCAAAAAAATAAACGACACCAAAGTCAGATGACCAGAACTCCCAAAAACGACCTGCAAACGTGCGCTCCTCAATAGATTCCCTGCATAAAAATGGATTTAGCTTGGAAAATATTCAGCATAAACTTGCTTGGAGTATCCTCCCTGGCTCCAAGAAGCCCTGGTTTATATATATATAAAGTTGGTAACCATCTCCCAACTTCCCCCCAAGATATGGTCTAAAAAAGGGCCCAATATCCCCCCAAAAGGGCCAAAAATCTCCAAAAAAAATTGAATAAATCAATGAAAACCATTATATTAAAGTAAATAAAAAACCCACTTTTGCATATATTTTGGCGAAACCCCTTTATCTCCACACCCCTGGTCATATGGGAGCCTCCATGTGGCTAGGCGCCAAAGGTTTGTGAGTTGTCCTCCCTTGCTAACTTAGTTCCTAGTCCTGAGCATCGAGCCATGTGGCCTCAGGCTTATTGCTCCATGTGCTAAACTTCCATACACAAAAATGGTTTAAGCCTCCGTCATTATGCCTATGGTTACACCCCTGGTTGGCAGGCTAGCTTGACTGACCGAGGATAACCTCTATACACCCATGCCAAGTGCCAACGAAGGGTCACATGGTATCCCACAAGAACTAGGAGCTATATGCACTCAACTGTTATAGTTTGGGTCGTATGTTGTCTCATCGGAACCAGGGATAGAGTTTACGTAAACATTGCACCAAGAAATATACATGGTCGAGTGGTAAGGGTCATGTGGAAAGTCCACCAAGGGTTGGGGCCTAGACCCATCCCCAACCTCCGTTGATATTATATTCATTACAACATAAATAAAATTTAAGTCATTAAGGGTTAATAAACACTCGATAGGCGGGCTATTAGGTGAGTTGGTAGCTCAGCCTATGCCCAAGACGTTCCTCCCACTCCATAGGTCATGCAGTAGATTCCCCTTGACTCCAAAACATTTTCAATAACCCTTTAACCAATGAATGGGTGCCACGTGGTAGCCCACATCTGGGCCATGTGGCACCACACCACTCACCCACATAATTTGCCACATGTCAATCAACAATTTGTCCACTTTTCTTTCATTAAGTCTTCCCATTCAACAACCAACCACGTCAGCACACCTGCCATGTGTTAGACCTGCCACGTCATATGTACGGGTGTGCCATGTGCCACCCTTGTAGTGGTGACATGTGTCACCCCCATATTGGTCCACCTATCATGTCCACATCAACATCATGTATGGTTTGTTTCCATATGTCCCCTTGCCACATCAGTTGTACGACTGTACGACCTGTATAGTCAATTGCCACATGGCACTGCATGGACTGGACAGACTATACAATAATCATTGTTTTTTCTTGTTTGGCCAAATGAACAGATCACCATATATGGAGCATATGACATCTATTTGAGCCTATTCAAGTTGTGTTGGGTTATTATCGACGATACCTCTTCACAAGTCCATTTTGAAGCCATTCTAATAAATTTGATTTTTTAGGCCTTTATGAGCCCCATCAAGCTCCTGGATCGAAATCTGGATTAAATGGTAACCATGCAATCTGTCCCATCCTTTTGAGGTGTCATTCCCCTTCATGAAATGATGTCCATTAAATCATCACACCCCTTCATGGATCCTGCATCCCACTGAAACCACGTGCTCTTAACCATCATGCCCCTTGGGATCGACGTACCCAGCCATGGGGCTTCTGTTATGTCGATGTGCCCCATCCATCCAACCAAATTGTTGTCTTGGGTGCACACACCCCTTAGTGAGTCAGGTTTACTCTCCTAAGTGCACCCCCCATGCCTTAGTAAATTTTACATTTGTCGATGGAACACCCAAGTCTCACGCTCAACTCATCACTAAACCATTTGTTGTCTAAATTTCATTTCAAGGATCTTGGGTAAGGTTTTTCACTAGCACATCATGTGCCCAAGGAACCCCAACTCCCCTCTATATAAAAACTTTGATTTCTTCATTCTCACTGATCATATTGTCTACCCAATTCAATCTATGGTGGAAGTGCGTACACCTGAGGTAAGCTCCCAAGGCCTTAATTCCCCCCCACCTCAATTCACTCTCATCCCTAGAAACATCCACAAAATCCATGATCTCCAAGTCTATGTTCAAACTTGTGCCTCCAATGCCACTAAGTCTTCTATAAACCCCATTTTTTGTGACAACTAGAAACCCTAATATTCTGTCAAAGTGGAAACCCCAAGTTTCCAACTCATCCAACAATCATCCACGACTTGTGAAAACATCCACACTATTATACCCAAATTTTTGTGCAACCCAACTATCTACAACAATGGAAATAAATATCCGTCCCGACTCTGTTTGCAATGTCTAATTTTCCACTCTCTTGTTGCGACGATTACTCTCCATTTCACTGCTACAACCAAAAATTAAAAATTTTCCTAATTGTTGAACTTCTGTGAACTTGATGCTACACCCATACTTCAAAATTCATCGAAGTGTTGAACTTTTTTGAACTTGTTTTTGTTCCCATACTTCAACCAAACTCCATCATGTCTCTGCACAATTCTATCCCCCATGCATTGGACTAATTGGGTAGTTAATCCAATCATCACTCCCAACCCATGAGAATGTACTTACCCATGCTTGAACTTAGTCTTTTCTATCACATTTCTGTCACTTCATCCGACTCCAAAGACTAAGAAAAGTTTCCATCCTTACCTCACTGTTTCCATTGTTTGAAATTCGTCAAGGAGATATTTCACAATGTCTAGGTTCTTCACTTCAAACCTACTGGCGCATCCATAGTCAACTTCCTTTCACAATTAATTCCATATTCACAATGATATCATACCAAGGAAAGGTCACCCCTCACCTTTCTACACTATGAAGTCACCTTGAAATAAGGTCATTTGGAACAACTTGACTCCAGTTTCCACCTCTTGGCATAGTTATCCAATCTTCCCAATCAACTCCATTTTTAGACTATCATTTCCTCACAATTCGTCACCTAGACATGCTACTATGCCTTCCTCTCTATTCCTTTGAATGGTTAGGATTCACCCAAAATCATGCCTCTAAAAGAAAGGAGGAATGAACAAGTCCACGTGAACCCTTCATGTTGCAATCTACATGTTCATACAATCCTCCAAATGAAGGAAAGTCCCCAACTCACCCTCCTTTCATCAAGTCACCTTAATGCAACTCAATATTTGTGATGAGTGTGGCCTCAAAATGTCCCAATGAACTACCCAAATCACCCCAGGTAGAATGCAGGGATGATTTTAGGGGCTAAATTTCGCTCATGGGCTAATTTTCCATGGTTTTTCAAAAAATGAGATTCGCTATTTTAAAAATGATTCGCCCAAATTCTATAGGAAACAATTATTTTACCTTAAAAATCGCCAAAATTTTATAAAAAATATATAAAATACTTAGAAATTTGAATATTTTTAAAAAAATATTGCCAAACATTTATTGTTGACATGTGAAGGATTAGTAATATTCGCCAAGGTTTCTATATTTTAAAATAAATTTCCATCCTTAAAATCATCCATGGTAGAATGGGTCATCTCAAAGAACTTTTGTGCCTTAGCCACGTCTGCACCAATACCTTTCCAACCTCAACCAATGACCCCCACTGGATCTCTGGGTCATCACACAATCATCTGAAAGTCACAAAGGTTTGCTCTACCTCATCCAATGTCTGATATCAAATGTGAGTGAACACCAACCAGATCACATGGTCTATGTTTTTCCCATTTATGTTGATTGTTAATGATTCTTAGCCAATTTACATGCTAAATCCCTTTGTCTCTTGGAAATAAACTATCTTGCACCCCCACAAGAATTCACACTTTGACACTCTGATCATGACTCATCAATTCATAACCTGACTCAAGAAATCTTGCTAAGGCACCAAACACTAGGGCACCTTATCCATGCTCTCAACTCATAAAGTACATACTTCATTGCCTACCATCATAATGATCAGTCCAACACACCTCATAAAAGAGTTTAGTATATCTCCAAGCCAGCTTTATGGTTACATCAAATCTACCTAAGTCCAACACAAGGATTTTCTTAGTAGGTCATCCCAATATCTTCTACATGTTCAACCAACAGAGGCGTTCCAAACTGTTGCAGTACTTATTTGAATCTTCATCACTTGATTCACCCTCAAGACTGTTAGATTTCACCACATAAATAGAATGCACTTGCACCACCAATTCATCCATATTCCCTTCAAATAATTCACTACAACACTTGGAAAATGCAAGAACTCAAGCCAACTATACCTTTTTGAACGACATTGTTCACTGCAAACCATGTTCTAATCATGTTGTCGTGGACCTCCAAGAAACCGACTCTCCACATGAACTCACCTCAACATCTCTCTATTGTGATACAAGGTTGAGTCCATCCACTTATAAAATTAGTCTAATTCCCAAACTTCTCATGCAATTGACAAAATGTTTGTTTTTTAGTTTCTCTATGTATCCCCATGCCATCCAACATGCACAAGTGCTTCGTCTTGCTACAACGTAGAGTGATACCCTTCACAATAAATTTTGTGGTTTTCTATGTGAAAAGTCATGCAAAAATATTGCGTTCAACTACCATGTCCAAGTGCTCTCATTCACCCAATCAAAATTTTCACCTAGTCTCTCAAGGTGTGCACAAAAGTTCCGGCACTGACTTCTGTCACACAGATCAATCGATTCCATATTCAAAATGTATATGCAATGAAGCCTTTGACAAGTTCTGTGATGATTTATGTGATCACCCCCCCTATCCAAGTGCTTTGTTTCACTGTGACCTCTTATCTTAGTCTGCACAAGTTGTGCTCCCAACTCTACCTTCTCATTGCACCATCGACCAAACCTATACCATAATTCTGATGCAAAAAATGTGATTCAGTACACTAAATTGTTCACCCAGTCTGCACTCAAGATTCCTTTCAAATGGGTCAGTCCATAAAACCTTCACCAAATCCCATGCTCAGTATTGCTTCTTAACAAGTGCACCCCCCACACTATCACCATTATAGTAGTAGAATGTGCTTCAAGCTCCAATACCATCTATCGTCAAGATAGTGGTGAAGATATCACCAACCCCTTCATCAAAATATGCAATGAATCAACTCTTATACCATATATTGTCGATATAGTGGTAAAGAACCAACCCCTTCATCAAAATATGCAACACATAATCTTTTATACCATCTATCATCGAGATAGTGGTTAATATATCACCAACCCCTTCATCAAAATATCCAACGAATCAACTTTGATACCATCTATCATGGTCCTACAAGACTCCAAAATGAATCTTGTGATTGTTCGTCTACTAAGAGCATGTTGCACCGCAATGGTTATTACTTGGTTACTTGGAACACCAAGAATACTTCATCCATATTATGCCTCTTCACCTAATTCATACCGGAACTCTATTCTAGGCTGCTAGTGAGTTAGACTCCTACTCTAGTGTAACTCTTGCTTACTTAGACATTTGTTAACTGCTTAAAGGTTTAGTATTATTTAAAATTTTTTCTAATAGATCATCAATTAAACAAACAAAAAATACAAGAGAAACATAGATATAGTGTGAGTGGCATGAACCGTTTCTAACATCCAACTGAGTCTTTTTTATAGAAGAACAATTACAACATGAGCACTACCAAACTATTTTACAACATTGTAGAGTCAAATGACTCGCCTCATCTAACCAAGTAAAACATAAACGGATCTGTCACCACAAGGCTCTCTATCACAACCATATTTATGAAACCTGTGGTGCACCTTAGATGTGCCTCTGACCACAGTATTTTTGTCTCTTCGTTTCCATAGACTCTACCTCTCCACTTCCACATATGTCACAGATTTCGATTTTGTCTTCCACATGCCTCCACAGGCCCGTGTTTTCCATAATTATAAAAAATATCCCCAAGAGAATTTCTCCTGGTTCTTTCCATAGAATCCTCCTCCTCAAGGAATCACAAGTCCTCTGAGAGTGGAGCGACTTGGCTCCTTCAGGGAGCTCCTTCTCTTCATTTTCCATAGAATCACAGAGCTCCTTTCTCCAAGTCTTTCCAAAACTTGTTGCATTCTTGTTTGTTCACCCTTAATTTCTTGTAGGCTCTCAAAAGGTCACCATGCGAACCATCATGTCCTTTTGGGGTATCATTCTCCTTCGCAAATCCATATCCAATGAACCATCACACCCCTTCATGGACCCAACCGCCTAATGAACCCATGCACTCTCAACCTTTGTTCCCCTTGGGATCGGTGCACCCAACCTTGGGGTGCACCTTATGTTGGAGCACCACATCTGTCTAACCAACTCGTCGTCTTGGTTTTGGGCACCCCTTAGGTGATTTGGTCTGACTCTCCTAAGTGCATCCCCCCATGCCTTAGTCAATTTTCCTTTTTCTGATGGATCTCCCAATTCTATCCCTTAACTCCTCGCTAAACCATCCGGTGTATAACTTTCATTGCAAGGATCCTTGGGTGGAGTCACTCCTTGGAACATCACGCAACCAAGAAACCCCAACTTCCCTCTATATAAATATTTTTGTTTCTTAATTCTCACCAAGAATGGATAATTATATGGCAAATTATAGGGTTATAGTCGTGGAAATGTTCATGGTAAATTTTAGGGTTATAGTCTCTATGGAAAATTTCACGGCAAGTGACTAATAAGGTGACTATGGTAAACTTTGTGGCAAGTGACTAATATGGTCACTATGGAAAATTTTAGATTTATAATATCTAGGGTTGTTTCTATGGTGATTGAATTGATTCTAAAGTGATTATTGTCTCATGCAACTAATATGGGAGGCTTGGTAAAGTCACCCTATATAAACTTTATGAATATATATAATTTTTTGAAAAAAGGAAAGAAGAGAGAGAAGTGAAACTTCAAATAGAGTTAGATTTAACTCTTGATAAAAAATTAAGATTGTTACAAGATAAGATAGAGAATAGAATATTAGGGTTCAATACTTAGCCGCATAAAATGGAGGCTAGATTACATGAAATGGAAAAACATAAACAATCAATCCAAGAAGGAGAGGTTGAAGAAAATCACAACCTAAGAGACATGATTAAATAACTATAAAAAAACTAACTAACAATTTGGCCCTAAGTAGTCTGGAAAATAAATTAGATATCAAACCCATGAATGAGGAAATGATCAGTGTCAATATAATTTGTAATGATATTAAATATGACATAATTATTAAATCTAGCTTAAAAGGGTCAATAATATTTATAAATCAAGACCTCATTCTAGAAGAAAAGGTAGAGGAAGGTAAACGGGAAATAAATATATATCAAAATGTTGTTATTAGGGCTATATATCATAATGATAATAATAAATAGGATATTGGAACACTCTGGATCCTTTTTTAGAATTGTTATGGCTTTCCATGGCACAAGGGTCGTATATTAAGTTTGATCCCAAGTAAAAGTATTTGTAATACTTTTACCTTTCAACATGCTCCTATTCATCCCAACAATTTTTTAATTATTACATTATGCCACACCATTGTCTTGGGGATTATAACATAATCTCAATTTCCTATGAACTTCGTTCCTTTTGCAATAATCACTAAACTCATTAGAATTAAATTCTCCCCCTTTTTTGTGCATAACTATTTAAGACACAACTACTTTTTTCTCAAAATCAGCTTTACATTGTTGAGAAAGGACAAAGACATCATAATTTTATGTAATAAAATACACCCATCTTCTTCCACTAAAATCATCCACCAAAACAACACAATACATGTTTTAGTTTAGTGGACATGTTTGCATGGGAGAACATATATCCGCATGTACTATCTCCAATGGGTTTTCTTCTCTCCAATATTTTCATGTTGGAAATGAGTCTCTATGCTTCTTACCAATAATGAAACCATTACATCAACACAATCAATAATAGGTAATCCTTTGACCATTTTATTATTATGTATTAACTTTAATCCTATTATATTTAGATATTCATATTGTAAATGTGGATGAACCTCCACATATAAGATCTACCTAGCAAGGGACATACACAATTTGCAGAAGAAATGAGAAAAGACTAAAATGAGAGAGAGAGAGAGAGGGAGAGGGAGAGAGAGAGAGAGAGAGAGAGAGAGAGAGAGAGAGAGAATCAAGAATTGTATTAATTGAATGAATGAATGATTATTTATATATGATATACTTTTTATAACTCAACTAATGTGCAATGGAAGAGAAACCAATGCGCCATAGTGGTTGTATAGAGTGATCTGGACACACACCGATAGTTACAGGAGTTAACTTCCACCTAGTCTAAGTCAACTAGCCTTTCATTCCTCGGTTAACTGATTGATGGAATTAGCAATCTGCCACTCTCATGATAATCCCAAAAGACATTGTGCATTATCAGTGATGATCCCAATGATGCATGGTGATGGAACCAATGTGGCATCAATACTCCACTCAATTTATCCAAATGAACCGTGAACTGAAGAGAATATTCCCCTAGAATGTAGGAGAATGAATATTCTCCCTAAAATGTAGGAGACTGGATAATGACTAATAAACACAGGGAAAATCTTATGAAAAAAATCCTAGGTGTGTGTGAAGTACCTTCAACACCCACCATGAACATCACTATGGTGAAAATAAAAGAATGGGTCCCGACAACGAGGCCATGTTGTGTACCCAAAAACAAAAGACACACTGAAATAAATGATGAAAGAGGGAAAAACTCATGGGAAAACCCCTCCCCTCAAGGTACAATGTATCAAAAACAAACTGACAGTTGTTCGACAACTGTTTCCTTCACTCCAAGACGACTGCGCAGAAAATGGAACTTTTACTTAGTGAAGGTCTTGGTGTATATGTCTACAGTATGTTCTGGTGAAGGATAGAACTGTAAGTGGATGATCCCCTCATGTAATAAGTCCCAGATGTAGTGCATGTGGATCTCAATGTTCTTTGTTCGTTGCCTATGAACTAGATCTTTGGAGAACTTCAGAGTGCTCTGGTTGTCACACCAGATGATGATTGGTGGGTGAAAATGAATGTTCAACTTAGTGAGAAAATGTTGCAGCCACATAGCCTGAATGGTTATGTTAACTACCCCTCTACACTCTACCTCGGCTGAAGATAGAGAAATAGGAGCCTACTTCTTTCTCTACCAACAGATGGACCTGGAACCCAGAATGCTTGAGTATACAGATGTGGACTTGCGATCAATGTTGTCACCGACCTAGTCATAATCAGTGAACCCGATGAGGTCCAATGCTGAGTCTACTACATAGTGAATCCTGAAGGTGATGGTGCCTTGTACATATTGAAGGATATGTTTTACAACTTTCCAATGTAGCTCATGTGGCTCTTTCATGAACTGAGAGACTGCTCCAACTACATAGGAAAGGTCTAGTTTGGAGTGTGTGAGATACAACAAGCTCCCCACTAGCTATATGTATAGTGCATTGTCCACCATTGGAGTGTCCCTTCCATCCTCAAGTTTGACTCCTTATAGGAAAAGAGTCAGGGAATACTTGCAGTCTGTCACATGGAATCTCTCGAGTAGATATCATGCATACTTGGCCTAAGACAACTTGATTCATGATTCATCCTTACTGATCTAGACACCAAGGAAGAAATGTAGAAAATTCATGTCGATGATCAATAACATGTCATGCATAATCCTCTTGACTACAACAATTGTTGAGGTTGAGCAATCGATGATCAACAAATCATCAACATACATAACTAGGAGTACAAGTGAATCAATCATCTTGACCATGTAAACATTTGGTTATGAATTACAACGTACAAAGTTTTGTGACAATAGGTAGGATTCCATCTTTGAATACCATTCCCTCGGGGCCTACTTGAGGCCATAAAGGGACTTCTTTAGTCGACAGACAGAATATGTATCCTGCATGAAGCCCTGGGGTTGCTCCATATATATCTCCTCAAATTGATCTCTATGAAATAATGTATTCTTCATGTTGATCTGATGGAATTCCCATCCCTTGGCTGCTGCAATGGAAAGTGCTAATCATATGGAACACATCTTCACTACTAGAGAAAAGGTCTCATCATAGTCAATGTCATGCACCTTCTCATATCCTTTGGGGACTAGCTTGGATTTGTATCTTCTAACCTATCCATATGTTTTACTCTTGGTCCTATAGACCTATATGCACCTAACAAGTTTTCTTCATGAAGGAAAGGGAACTAGATACCAAGTCTATTTCTTGAGGAGGAAGTTATACAACTCTTGCATGGAAGATTCTCAAAAGGGATTCCCAATAGACTAACCATAGGACTATGGATTGGAATATTGAACCAAGAAAAGATTCCTTGGTGGAATAAGTTCATTGGCAGTGAGTTCAAGAGGAGGCTCCTCGAAATAATATTGATTCCACCTGGTATCAGTTGGATCCCCAACAAGATCTTCTGCATCCTAAAGAGTAGTCTTGGCCCACTTGGGCCTCGGCTCTGGCTCTGCATATGCATTTGCATCTGACTATACTTACTCGATATCTAAATCATATGAATCCTCTGAATCATAAATCTCATCTGAACAAGAGTGATCATGTGCATGCTCATCATCCCTAACAGGTGGAAGAACAAAATTGTCTCCATGTGGCTTCCGAGGTGCATATGAGATAATTTCCTCGAATTGGACAATGCACTCAATGATGAGTTGGTCCGTAGAGGGATCAATGAGTTTGTATCCCTTCACACCATTGAGGTATCCGTCAAATATACACTTTGTACTTTGTGGATCAAGTGCCTTCCTCTTATCAAAGGGAATACTGGCCCATGCATGTGAACCAAATATACGGAAGTGGGTCACTTCCGGTTTGAGGACGATCCAATCCTCGAAGGGGGTCTTAACCTTGAAACATCTATCGAGAGATATGTTTTGGATGTATTTCACAAAACCAAGTGCTTCATCCCATAATCTTTGTGGAAGTGATTTTTAATCAAACATGCAAGATGCCATCTCTTTCAAGGATCTATTCTTCGGCTCAACAACTTTGTTTTGTTGTGGAGTATAGGGAACTGTGTGATGCAACTGAATCCTAGGCTCCAGAAAAATATTATGTACCTCATGGTTGATATACTCCCCCCAATTATCTGTTCGAAGGACTTTGATCTTCCTTCCTGAATGTGTCTCAACAATGGCCTTGAAATATTTGAGAGGATGAAAGACTTCAGATTTGTTCTTGAGAAAGAATGTCCAAGTGTAGCATGGAAAATCATCAGCAAAAATTAGCACGTACCTTTCTTTACTTATTTATGGACGTAGAAAAGGGCCCATGATATCATTTTGGATTAGATCCAAAGAAGAGGAGGCCTTATGAGTCTTTCCTTTGTCGAATTTCTCTTGAGGGTGTTTTCTAAGAACACATCCCTCACAAATTCCTTTGCAAAAGTGGATGTCTTGTAGACCTTCAACCATCCCCTGCTTGCTAAGATGTTGCATGTATCTAAAAATTAAATTCCTGAACCTTTCATGCCATATCCTACTTATTTCATCAACATGCATAAGTAGTAATGCATAATCTAGTTTAATAAATTCAAAATGTGAAGAGTCTTGGTTGGTAATTTACCTCACTAGTAGAAAATTTGGAATTGGTTTGCATGTCATATATATCCACTACATCAGGTGTGAATATTACTGTGTGAGTTTGTCATATGATACATGGAGAGTGTAGTGGCCATAATATTTAACATCAATTGATTCTACTAACATAACAGTAAAGTTCAATAATTCCGAGCTATATTGAGCAAATTAGTATAATTCAAAAAATTCTTTAATTGAGCACATTCGTAGCACATTCGCATATAGATTTATCCACAAATAATAAAATTTTATAGAAAAATAAAACAAATACACAATTTTAAATACCTGGGTCTGATGCTAACCCTCTGTTTGTTCTCTTGCCTTGTTGACCGCTGCTACACTGTGTAAATGCTGCCCAAACCTACTATCCTCCCTGTCAACTAGGTGAACTTCTTAGCTCCAGGATATCATATGGATGTCCTGGCCCCTGTGCCCAAAACCTCCAGCAAACCAGTGCCCCTATACTAAGCCTTCCCACTCCCGAACTCAACTCCTCTCTGCAAATCCAAGAGAGCCCCAAAAATCCCTCCCCCAAAATCTCCCGTCGAATGATACCTCGTTCGTAAACCTCCTCCACCTCCATATCCTTCCTTCACCGCCTCATGCATTTACTTCCTTACCTACCCTAGTTCATGCCCCTTACCCTTTCCTTTATTATTTTATCCTCTCGTAATTAATATGTCATCCCTTTCCGTGTACGTAACCTTTTCAATTTAAACAATATAACTTATTAATCTTTTAAATTTAATACTCATGTTATTAAATGTAATAGGTATTTAATTAATTAATTAATTAATCAAAATTATAACCTTTAATTAATTAATAACTAATTAATTAATATCATTAGATCAATCTTTGTTTAGTTATTAACATGGTAGGCAAAATTAATTACCTAATAAATCTTTTACTTAATAATCCCTAAGTATATATTCTACTAGGGTTGTTATAGAGAGAAGATTGATGAAGAGTTTGGGAATGTGTAGCACATTCTCGAAGATCCCATTTGTTAGTTCAAGGCTCCCTTTGTTGGTGACTTTGAATGCAGAGTCACCCCCCATCATAATAGGAGGACCTTTGCATGCATACAATGAAGAGTAGACTTCCTTTGTGGATTCCATGTGGTGTGATGCACCTAAGTCTACAATCCAAGAATTGGGAGAGAAGTTGATGGCAATCAAAGCATGGATAAAATTAACTTTCTTGGGGTTTTGATATTATGGCTTATTCTTCTTCGGACCCTCATGGATGCGATCTACAAGGTTGTTTTGTTCCATCTGATCTATCTCCTTCTGCATGCATGTGGATTATGGATGGAATCCTCGTAGGAAGTAAGTTCATTTCCCCCCTTTTATTTCCTTTCCACCTTTGGATCTGGAGGAATCGTTGAAGGGTGTAATATCCTCAAATTTTAGAAAAATAAATTCTAAGTGCAATTTTGAAATAAATTTCCATTTTTGGAAAATTCGGATTTGGAAATTATTTGGCATTTATGGAAAATATGAATTTGGAATTTTGGATTATGTAATTAATTATTTGATGACTATTGGGAAAATATTTGACTTATCCAATTGTCCTCTTTTATTGGACACATGTATGAGACAAACTTTTAATAACTAGGTTAAAAATAACTGACCATGACTCCATGAGTGGGGAACAAGTTTGAGTTACCTCAGGGCTGATTTTTACAAGTGGCATAAATTGAATTTGACCACTATCAACCCCTAAAAATCAGGGATTTGTAAAGGTGTGAATTTCCCGAAGGAGAGAAAGGAATACAAATACCTAGGCACAAGAATATATACAACATCTGTGGGAGGTAGGACACTACTTAGTATGTTAAGGAATTAAGAATTGTTTGTTGTTATGAGAACTTGTGGTGTGAGGAAAATAATATTTTGATCTACTGTTGGTGACTATAGTTGAGGAGGATAATTCAGCTCTCTCTTATGGACTCATGGTCAGGCTAGGGGGTGATCATGACTAGTGAGTGTGGTTGTTCTATTCTATTGTTGGGTGGACTGTGGTTCCATTTGTTTCCCAGCATCAACTTTTTCAGATATGTATTTCATCTATGTATTTAAATTGTTTGAACTATTCTAATGATGTTTCATTATTTATACAGTTGTTTCCATATCTTAAGTTATTGCATTTAGAAACAAAATTTGTTTAAAAGAACTATATAGCCATATTAGTGGATATGGGTTGCCATTGTGTAAAATAGTTGTAGTAGTATGTTATTAACAGTGTAGTATATATATATATTATATATATATAAACACAATTGTCTTATATTTGCTTCTTTTGTGTCAAACAAAAGAATAACAATCCTAATACATGTTTTGTCAATTATGAAACAAAGACATTTGATACAATAGAGTACAACTTTGTTGAAAAAAAATGATATGAATATTTTTTACCATCAATAGATCAAATATCAAAATGTTATAGTTTGAGTTCCTTAAATACCAAGACTCCCTATCTAATCAAAACAAAAATTTAAAGAACTACATAAGTCTGTCCGCGAATAATCACAAGGACTCGTGGATGAAGATGGAAACTGAATACCTTTTGTGAACAGGCCACACACTTATCCAAGTGGATTGGTTGTCGTCCCAACCTATAACAAACTTATAAAATAATTAGTAACTTACTAATGTGTGAAGTGATTAAATATGCATCAAATAAAGTATCCAATATACTTAACTTGGATTTAAATGTCGCAATTGGATAATCCTCACTACCATTCGACGCCATCCATCCAAGACCCGAGAAGGGGAGTGGGTGTGTTATCCATCTGATGGGTTCCCTTACAAGACAAAGGGACCCATCATCAAATTATATACATGCACATTTTTTATTACTAGCATAAGTAGTAAAACATAAGAAAAACTTTCAATTGAGAACAATAATCGTGATAACCTGTAGGTTACAAGTTTTATAAATTAAAAGACTAAAAAAGTAAAACGAATACCAACATAAATGAGAATTAGAGATATAATAAAAGGAGAATATTACTTTGGAGAAGAGTAATCAAACTCCTTACAGAGGGCCTAAATATTGTGAAACATTTATTTTAAATAGATCTACCTTATAACACAGACAAGAGAACAAATTTAACAATTCGATAAGTATTACTTCAAAGGAAGTGCACAAGAGAAAACCCATGCGAAGAGCTAAAGAATGTTGTAGAATTTTTTTTACTTTAAAAAAAGATCGATTTGTTTGATACACAATGAGCTTTTGACAAAAATAAATGAGGTCATAGCTTGTATGTTTTAACAAGAATTTAGAGAGAGATACAAATCTATGTGAGTCTAAACATAAAGCATGGAGAACCTATGAAATTAGAAATTCTCGTGAGCTCAGACTCGACCTTAACAAGATATCATAGTGCATGCAACAGACAGGACCTATGATGAATGAGAGGAAATCGTAATTGTAAACCAACATGGATATCTAATTTAATTCACTGGGCATATTTGAATAATTAACCAACAACTTATATTATTGTCGAATGAATATAGTGTTTTAGCAGCGACAGAGCTTTCTGCCTCTCGACAGGGGTATTTTATAACCGACACTTATAATTATATACGAGGAGTATCACTGTTGAGTTTTCAACGACCAAGGATCCTCTTAACTCATAAAATACAAAGTGACTTTATATTACAGAGTGTATTTTAATTAAGGAGTTCGGTTGAACAGAAGGATAGAGGCATGGGGCTATTCGACCAAGTCTTTATTTATCCTTTCCGATAGATAACGAACTTAAAATTATCTTTCCTTACATAGTAAGCTACCAATAAGAAAAAACTTATACAATAATCTAGCAATAATAATAAGCTTACATAGTAAGCTACCAATAAGAAAATGCTTACACAATAAACTACCAATAAGTAGACGCTTACATAGTAAGCTTCTCATAAGAAAACTCTTACACAGTGAGCTCCCAATAAGAAAACACGGGGCTACGCCCTCTATACACACCCAAAACCAAACAAATGATTAGAAAGAATTAGTGTTTTCGACCACGAGAAAACGAGTGAGGAAGCCAAAGGGTTGTGGTTTGGAAGACCGACAACCTTTGAAAGAAAATCACAGAACCCAAACCAGATGTTGAAATTGTACATAGAAACCTTCAATACAATTGCATTATAACGGAAAATGGACACGAGGAACACATTGTACATAGCTCCCTTCAACACAGTATCGTTATAATGGAAAATGGGACATGGAGAACGGATTGTACAGAGAACCCATCAACAATGGGTATATTGTAGGGAAACATAAACTTAAAGAACACATTGTATAGATCTTGTCAACACAATAATACATTGCTTTAGGAAAGTGTAATATAAATAAAGGTATATAACAAAGAGTTCTTATAAAACAAAGAATGTGTTACAGTAAAGCTATTGGGCTAATCAATTTAGACAATGAAAATGTTTTACTTCAAAAAACACCACTACATCGAATTGACAAGTATGTGAAGTGGGATATACATAAGAAGGGAACTTACTGTGCATAAGATGAGAGGAAGACTTTGAAACAAATGACCACCATGCTTGTGGATAAATAAACAGAGAATACCCTTCGTTATCTTTTACACATAACCGAGCATAAAAAAATGAGAGAGTGGTCACCATGTCGTGAAGGGAACCGGTTAAACTCCCTTGCTACCATTCTACACATAGAGCCGAGAGGAAACTTGAAAACAGTGGCCACCTTTGCCTAAGGAAAATTGATCGAGCACCCTATGGCTACCATGCTACCATAGAGTTACATAAACCTATGATTGTGGGAGAAAAAAAAAGAGTAACAAAATGTATGGAATTAATTCGAAGGGTAATGACACCTCATGCCTCACGATAGTGGAGGAGAATGGAAGGTACACCACCCTGTCCCTGCCATGTGAAGTCAACCTAGGTGGAAAGGCTGTAGTGGAGCCTCACTGCAAAAATGTCAGACCTGAAGATCAAAGTTGGTCCGCCACCATTAATGGCTACGACCCAACTTAAATTCCTAGGACCATGTTCGACTGTCCGGGTAACCTTCCCTTTAATGCTTCTCGAATTGTGTACAAGCCACTAGTCTATGTGTAATGCGGACTAGTGATGTATTAAACAGGGTCCTAACTATATCGTGATGTTTATCATAAGTTTTTGGCATGGAAAACCACTTTGGAACATTTCAATACCCTAGCACGTAGGTTTGGACTCACTGGGTTAGGACCCTAGGTTCAAATCAATGTACGCTAGTGCTTATGTTTTGGGATTTTATAAAGTGTTTATAGTATTTTTATAAAAATGTATTGTTACATGTTTTAGAAAACTTAGTTGTGTCTTATATAAATGGGATTTCACAACGTATTCCTAGGCTATGGACCATGACAGGCCTAGCCATTAACACATCAACTTTACAGGTTTAATTATAAATAGCAACCCTTAACAACAAACGATGTATGGATTTTAAGATGTATTTCAACCTTTTAGAATGAGTAATGATGATGATACACTTTCCAAGTAGATAATTACTGGTTTTAGATATAATTATTCTTGTGTCACGACATTTGTCGTGCATATTAAACTTTAGTTTTCCCCATTTATTTATTTTTTTAATTGTAAAATCTGGGGTACATTACAAAGGGTTTTGAGTACCCTTCCTTTTTTATATTTGCATGTCTCTTCCCTTTGTATTTGTGTTTATATTTATGATTTTGGTGACTGCTACCATCTGGTATTTTAGAACCAGATGTCGCGTAGAGTCTTTGATACCCAAATTTGTGCGCAAGGTATGGAAGGCATTTATGAACTCCAACACTATTTGGTGTCACTTTTGATTAGCATGGTCCATCTCATGTACTAGTCATCATAGCTTCCCACGGGGTAATATTGCTACTTCACCGCATCCATAAAAAAACCCAAGTGGGCTCAGCCCCAAATATTTCAAACTCCTTTGTGGAATTTTGATCCCAATAAGTTTCCCACCAATGTTTTACATGGGGGAGATCCTTAAGGAGCACAAATGTGATCTTTTCTCTATCGCAGAAATTGTGAACAAAGAAATAACCTTATAGCAAATTTAAGCATTTCTCCAAAGAATCCACATCAATATGACCTTCAAATATGGGAATATCAAAAGTTACTTGTACCTTGAATGGACAAGCATCTCCAAAGCCACTTCTTGACCAAGATGCGCATGTTATAGTCAACAATCATTGAAGGATTTGGGAAAATTTCTTCAACATCTCGTTCCTCTTTTGTGCAAGCGATTACGTGAGAAGCAACCTGATGGGATTTTTTTTCTCTAGCATCTCTCTTTTCTTCCTCCATGGGAGTCTTCTTGGGATGATGAGAGCGGTTTTCCTCAAGAGAAACTATCTCAAGACCCAACTCTCTATACCATGACCTCGGTGAGTACATGCACTAAGAAACGACAAAGAGTAGTCTGCTCTAATACCACTCATCCATATTATTTTGAGAACAAAGTGAAGATGGATATATAACAATTAAATATATAGAGATATCGCAATAAACACAAAGATACACTAATGTACAATTTTTTTATTAATGAGAGACTGTATAGAAATTGTAAAATTATAGAGTGAATGACTCGCTAGAATGGTGGAATCTTATCTCTGAGAAGAGATGTGATGGCTACGTTCATTCACAAGAAGATGATGATAATTACAATGATTATCTAGAGAATTTTCTAACATAAATAAAAATCCAAAACCTTAACCCCATAAGATGAAATTCCAAAAGGTTTGTGGGCCTTGATGGGGGTAGTTGGTACGTCAACTTCCCAAGGGTGTAACTTCCGCATATGATCTCTGTTTGGGGCACACAATAGATCATTTTAAATTTCTATCCGAAGAATACACATTTTTCCATCGCACTGTAGAAAACTCCTATAGTGTGACTATGGAGGGCCCAAAAACAATGTTTAGGGCCTCAAAACGACCCTAGAAGTTTAGGACCTGAAAATATGTAGAAAAAATGCCAAGGTAGAAACCCATGTTTTGCGCCAGTGGAATAGATGGGTGGCCACCAAATTCCACCTGGATCAGTACCTCTTGTATCACATTCAATGATTATTATTTTAGTAATTATTTCAATGTGTCATTTACATAGTTTGAACCTTATCCATATTACTCAATATGGTCTCCTTTCCCAAGAATATCATCTTAACATCCTAAATCACATTTATAAAATTACATTATAATTTTTGGGGAATAAAACTAGGGATGCTACATCCACTCCCCCTTATTTTTTCACTATCCTCAATGCACAACACCATAAAGGTGTAGATGCATATCAATGTGATTTAGGATGGTAAGATGATACTCTTGGGTAAAGAGACCATATTGTTTTTTCACTGTCCTTGGTGCATAAAACCATAAAGGTGTAGATACCTATAAAAATTATATTCTCTCTATCCTAATATCACATAATAATTCCATCCCAAACATATATACATAGGAACCTTGGACAAGACATATATACATAGGATCTTTGTCCCAAAACCATACATAATGATTTTACATTTTATAATTCTTCTAGCAATTCCAACCTACAGTCTCTCTTTCTCCTCAACCCAATGTATTGTACCCCATTCTCTATTGTACAATCCCTCGATATGTAACACTCCCCTCCAGAATCCAATGCATAACCATCTAGAAAGTATCTGAGATGTGTCTTCATAAATTCTAGTTGGAACAACCTTCACAATTTGTCGATTCCCACAACAAGTCTAACCAACATGCTCTCATTCCCCTAAAGCTACAAAATCCAATAAAGTGTACCCCCTTCTCTACACCATAGTCCCTCAGTCTATACCACTTCCCCTCATGTCTCTAGTGCAAGCTCAAACAAGAAGTCTCTGACATGTGGTTCTAAGAACTCCAACTATGATAATGGAATCACCAAAATTTCAAATAGTTGCAAATGTGCTTCCCACATTACATATATAATCTCTACTTTGTTTCTTTTGAGCTCCAAAAAGTCCAATGGACTTTACTTGTTTCATTCCTTTGTTATTTATCTTGATTTCCTTTCGATGCTCTTCTTTCTTGTTACTTAATGAATGGTTCCATTCTTCAACTTTTCCTACAACATCCATTAAGTAAATATACATGTTATAGCCATTCTTTTATAAACATTATCTTTTCATGAGAGTTTTCAAATCCAAAATATTATTATGTATTCAAAATAATTTTTCAATAGTAAACCAATACTTAATTGTATGGCTATTTATCTATTTCACAAAGTTGGCATGGAAAAGAATTCAACTCATTTTCCTTTCCAACACACCCTCATGATTCTAACCACCATGCCATATGCATTATTAAGTTGTCTATTCCTTGTTATACTTCACCCTCTAGGCTTAGGATCCCCCTTCATTATTATAGAGTCCTTTGGGTGATCCATCTTACCAAGGATTTCACATGCAAGGAGAGAATCAATTCATTACCACACATCAAATGGAAATATGCACCTTGTGGAAAACATAGGGTTCCAATGTCCTAACAATATCCTTGTTCCCAAGATTTCTATCTTCAATATACATCATCTCATATTTATCACACACATACATTCATCATGAGATATCATCATATAAATTTACTTATTAATTTTCCAGATATATTTCATATAGGAAATCAAGTTTCCCACACATGATATTTATTCTCAAAATGTTTGGCTCTTGCAGTAGAAAACATTGATCTTCCTTATGGATTACATGATTTCCATATCCAAGACCATTTTTCCTGCTATTTTATGAACTCTCATTCATCCAAACACACTGTCAATATTCATGCACATTATCATTTCATTACAATATTTGAAGTCAAACCATGAAGTGATTTTGGAATTACATTAATCTAAAAAATCAATCACTTATAACTATTATTCATATTAAATGGAATGAAACTATCATTCCTTGCATATACATGATCTAGAAAACCAAGCTTCTCATAATGAAATCAAACACCATGAATAAAACTAATAATGTGCCACTACCCATGGCCACATATATGCAATGCATACTTGCATTGACTCTCGAATACCGCATATCAATATCATGTATTCCACCATGGTGATTTGGAACATCTAGAAAACACCTCAAAACATCATCCAAACTCTTCCCAATTACTTGTCCTATATTTTGGATGCCTTCCTCTTCAGCCCATATAGAACACGAGGAATATAATCCTTTAGTTATCTTTAGTGTCGACAAAGAGGTTGTTGTCCAAACATCGGTTATACAGGGGAATACCATTAAGAACTTGTATGGAACAATTTCCCTTCCATATCCAACCACACATTTCTATCCCTAATCACATTGATTTTTGTAGTAGGAATATGTCTCCCTACTTGACTTCTTTATGATCTTATAACCAACATAACTTGACATGCAATTCAATTTCTTCTAAGTGAGCATTAAAAAACATTTATGTATTTAAGGCCCTCGACTTTTACATCAATTAAAATATTGAAATTTAATGGAATAAACTCTTAAATTAATTCCCTTTAGCATTTGTGGATCATAAGAAACCCAAATGCATACTTTCATGGTCTTTATTACATTACTTGATGCTACCTGATCATGTGATATTTCCTTTTCAAAATCCTACAAGCTCCCTTCACTAACCTCTTGATTAGCATTCCCACCATCCTCATTTTTCTTCATATGGATGGCCTTAATATATAACAATAGAATCATAAACATCATTGTCATGCATGATATAAATAGTTTTCCTCGATACACAATCCATCATTAGTGTTATTCAACTATCATGACATCATTATTTCACATATAACAACAAAGTAATCTTGGTGTAGAATTAAATATTTTGTATATCTATTCTACATAATTTCTAATATGCCCTCCAATTCATGTTTATTCATTTTTGTGTTGTACTAGATGGTCGTCCTTTAATTCCTCTAGATCTTGGATTCCCTTTTTGCATTCATTTTACTCATCTGCACCCTATTTCTTATTTCTAAGCTCATTGCAACCAAGTACAACTCGACTATTTTGCATTTCCATCTAATATGTGTTATTGAAATTTGCATCATTTATGTGGGAAGACATGTCCCAAAAGTGTTTAGGATAAACCTTTCCACATTCATAGTTCTTAAAAATGCATCATTCTAGTTGAATATTAATATTGCAATCTAATTTAACCACTCTCCATTACTTTGAACTAACCATCCTTGAAATCACCCTCACTGGTTAACATTTTCAACATACTGAAATGTTTCATTTTTGTTATTTTTTTCAACATATTTTGTTATCCTTGGATTTTCTCAATTGTGAATAATTCTCTTCACTTCATTGAGTATTTCACTATGAATTCCTACTTGTATTCTCAATACCAAATTTATTCTAGCAGTATGATACATTTTTCCATTGAAAATTTAAGAATATAAACCTTCATTATTTCAACCACTAGATATTTTATCGTTGCACAATTCTTCCACTGTGCACTCCAATAGAAAAAGTGGTTTTATTTCTCTAAATACTTCAACCATTGTTTCCCATTCATATCTAGCAACCCTTATAATTTCTCCTATAATATTCCTTATACATGAATTTGTCATCTATGTAGATATTGGTGGCCACTCACCTATTCCACTAGAACAAAGAAAAGTTTCCATGGTAGTTTTTTTACATTTTTTAGTGTCCTAAACTTTCAAGGTTGTTTTGAGGACCTAAATGACGTTTTTTGGGCTCAGATGTGCCTAGATTGTATCCAAAGGAAAATGATAGGCCAAATGAAATATGTACTCCTTAGATTTCCCTTTCCAACAATGTATCTAACACCCCAAATAGAGATCGTATGAAAAAATTATTCCCTCAGGAAGTTGACGTATCAGTTGCCCCCATCGGGGCCCACAACCCTTTTGGCGTTTCATTTCCTAGGGTTAGTATTTTGGATGTTTATGTTTTTCTAATTTATTTTTTGTATTAAAAAATCCTTTGAAGCCTCAATGTACTCATATTCTTGTGAATCAACATAGCCGTCACATCTCTTCTAAGAGATCAGCTACCACCATTCGAGCAAGTTTGTTTCAATTTGCATTATTACAATTTGAATAGGTTTTATTTATTAATAGAAGTCACATTTTATTGTATATCTGTGTATTTATTTTCTATACGTATGCATTTAATTTCGTTCCATTTATAAATCTTGATTAGTAGTATTAGAGTGGTCTTCTCTTTATTTGTTTATTTGTGCATGTCCCCAACGAGGTCAGGGTACAAGGATTTGGGACTTGAAGTAATTGAGCTCTTGAAATACCATCCCCATTGATGAAGATGGCCTTCCATGGAAGCATAAAATAGAGAGGATGGAGCATGAGATCCTTTTAATTTTTTTTATCGAGGAATCCCTCATGCAACAAAGGAATGAGATGATGGATAACTTTTCACAGATCCTTCAACGGTTTCCAACAGGAAATGCATCTTCATCAAGTGACCACTTTGGAGGCACCTCCCCCTTTAAGGTACAAGTCAATTTTGATATCCCCTTATTTGAAGTCCAAATAGATGCAGATGATGTAGATAAATGGTTGAATCTGCTAGAAGGGAATTTTTTGGTCCATAATTTTTCCAATAGAGAAAATATTAGCTTTGTGCTCCTTAAGGTTGTCCCCCATATCAAGGATTGGTGGGATACTTACGGCGAGAAAAATGGCCCTAGGTAATGAGAATACCAAGAAAGACACTGGGAAGTGGTGTGAATTCCATAAAATCCCTTGGCATAACACCGACGAATGTTGCTTGAAGAAGTAGTTGGTGGTTGAGATGAAAGCCTTAGAATCAGAGGAAAGTTCCAACTCTAAATCAAATCCATAAAAGGGAAAGAATATCATTGATGCATAACTGAGTGCCACTGTCTCTACCACCAAGGTCTAGCCAAGTGAACCTAAATAACCAGAGGAAGGTGAATACCATTTTCACTCGTAGATATGGGTGAAGGGTGGTCTACTACATTTTGTTGTAGATATTGGAAGTCAAAAGAAACTGATAACAATAGAGGTCATCAAGTCCTTCAACCTATCAATAAAACCATACCCACAACCCTACACCATCGGGTGGCTCCACCAATGAAGAGATCTCCACGTCAACCAATGATGTCATATTCCATATGACATCAAGTCCTTTGAGGATGAGGTATTGTGTGATATTTCCCCACTGAATTTTGTGATGTAATTTTAGGCAAACTATACTTGTGGAAACGACATGTTGTATATGATTCTATACCTCACAGTGTTACTATTACTTTGGGTAGAAAATTGTGCAAGATAGGAAAGGTAGAACCGCCTACCTCCATTTCATTAATCTATGCTAAGAAATGTCGGAAGGTCATTTCCAATACCGATAAATTTGACTTCTTCATGATTCATTCTAAAACTGAATGAAAGGTCGTAACCATATCCATGGCCTCTGCATTGGGCCTATCCACGCAGTAGAAGTAGGTGGAAAATATCATGGAATAATTAAAATACATCTTCTCCTCACCCATTAGGGTACCGTTGGACTATCAAGTCAAGCATTCAATCGATATAACCCTCGGTGAACCTCTACCCAATGGGATAGTATATCGTCTCTCTCTAATGGAAAATGATGAAATCAAGTAACAGACCCAAGAGATTCTTCAAAAGGGGCACATTTGAGCCATCTCCTCACCATACATGACCCTATTTGTACTCATTCAAAATAAAGATGGGACTGGACGACTCTGCATTGGTTATAGGGCCCAAAAAAAAATCAGAGTCAACAATTGGTATGCAATTCTCCGAATTGATGACATTTTTAATGACCTCAAGGGATCCAATTCTTTCAATAAGATTGACCTAAAGTCTGGATACAACCAAGTCCCAATAGAACAAAGTGATCTATGGAAGACTGATTTCAAGTCCAAAGAAGGTATTTTCGAATGGCTATTCATGCCCTTTGGTTTGAAAAATGCTCCAACAACTTTCATGAGATTGATGGACAATATATTGTGTAATTTCACCAATTTGTTCTTTTTTGTATATTTGGATGTTATCCTCATCTTCAACAATAATTGGGAAGAACACTTGTAGCATATTCAACAAGTCCTTCACACTCTGCAACAACACAAGCTATATACTAACTTGGGAAAATGATCCTTTGGTGTGAACATGGTCCAATACCTAGAATACATTATGGATGAGCATGGTGTCCATGTGGATGCAACCAAGATCCAAGTAATTCATGGTTGGCTAGCCCCGACCACACTAATCGAGCTTCGAATTTTCTTAGGACTTACTAACTTCTATCATAGGTTCGTGTTGGGATTCTCCAATATTGCATGGGACCTCAGCCATGTGAGCAAGGGTGGTGGATAGGAAAAGTTCATGTGGGGGAGGTCACACCAACAAGTATTCGATGATCTAAAAAATCACTTGCACTTAGCTCCAGTATTCTCCTTACCCTCTTTTGAGATTGAAACCAATTCCTTAAACTATGCCATGGGCGGAGTTCTCATTCAACACAAACATCTAGTGGTACATCATAGTGAGATATTATGAGATGTCTTCCATAAGTACCCAACCTATGACAAAGAAATGTATTCCATTTTAGAATCCTACCAACAATGGAAGCACTACATTATTGGGAAGCAGAAATTCATCCACAATGATCACAAGCCTCTGCCATTCATGAAAACACAGGGAAAATTGCATAACAACCACCATAAAAAGTGTTCCATATACTTGCAATAGTTCCATATCAACATCAAATATAAAATAGGGAGCACCAATCGTGTCACTAACTACCTCAGACATCCAAGCATCCCCAACTCTACAAAAGCGATCCCGACTTCTTTACCACTTACCAAATGTTGGGAATAGGCACAATTGTCACTGACTTTCATCTTCAATATAGACTGTTATGCCATTTGGTAAAACTTTGTGTTCCTTCAAGAAAGCATGCAAAGCTGATTTTGGAAGGTCACTATAGTTGGATGGTAGGGCATTTTGGTATGGAAAAGATTTTTGCAGTGTTAAAGAAGAATTTCTATTGGTCGAAATTGGGACAGGATGTCAGTAAGTATATCATGTATTACACTTCATGGGCCATTTCCAAACCATCCACTAAGAAGAAAGGCATGTAAATGCCTTTTCCTACTCATGATAGGCCATGAGAATCCATCTCCAT
Source organism: Picea abies (assembly GCA_900067695.1). Classification (NCBI taxonomy): domain Eukaryota; kingdom Viridiplantae; phylum Streptophyta; class Pinopsida; order Pinales; family Pinaceae; genus Picea; species Picea abies. The sequence goes on from CBVK0100319246.1 coordinate 29,868, forward strand.
GGAATACATGTTGGGCCTTCCTTCAACCAAGCAATGAAATACACCTTGATTTTTAATTTCTATGGGGCAGAAAGACCTGCTACGGCATGGAGCGATATTGTAGGTTCCTTCGGTTCCACAAAAAGTATGACTGCATCTATGATAGGGTAATTTGGTTATGTTTCCTATGAGTCTGGGGCCTCACTAGATTGGCTCTCCTCTGAGGAGGTGGAAGCTAACCCATCAATCTCAAATAACTTTTCTTTACGACATTTATGGCCTGGTGAATAAGTTTCATCTTAGTAATAGCAAAGTCCTTTCTTTTGACGTTCAACCATTTCTATGGTAGATACCTTTTGTACCTTCAAGGTTTGGGTGAGAGAAGGGGTAGCCCCTGGATGAGGGAGATTTGGAACTTTATAAGGATGGTGTTGGGCATGAAGAATGGTCTTAGCCTCCAATGCTAATTTGCATGCCTACAACTAGGTAACAAGATGAAATACATGCAAACATGAGCTTGAAATGCATCCTTTAAGCCATTAAGGAAGAATTCAAGATATAATTCATCAGATAAGTCCTCAGTTATAATAGCCAAATATTCAAATGAGGTGATGAAGTCTTCTACTGACCTTGTTTTTATTAGCTTTGTGAGCCTTCCCAAAAAATGATATTCCCTATCAAAACAGACACAAATTTATTTGGTGAACATGGTCCAATTTGGTTGTCCTAGATAACATTTATTATTCCATTTCCACCATTTCCAACATTCTTGATCCAAGTACAAAACCCCTACATGGATTTTGGTTTCATCATCCCAAATATCACGGAGGGAGAAGTGGTGTTCCATTTGGGATACCTGCCTAGTCAAGTATGATCCATCAAATTTATGCATCTCAACTTTGGGAACCTAATTCCAGACATGTGGAGAACCCCAAGAGGATATTGAAGGATGAGTGTTCTTAAAATGGGAAGAATGAGAAGCCTAAGAGTGGTACATCTAGTGCTTACCCTTTATGTGTGGCACAAGGTCTTGGAGTTGTTGCATGAGGATGTTCAATCTCTTGTTAATGGAATCCATGTTCTTATACATGTTGGTTACCTTAATATACAATTCTCCTAGGTTCTAAGCATGGGCTGTCGGGGCAATTGTGGAGGATTGGGGAGAGTGATACCTCAATGATCAACACAAGATAAATAGTATGTTGGGATAGGTGGAAAATAAGGGTGTCAGGAAGGGGGTTCAGATCCACATAAAAAAATGGCTTAAAAATGATAGGTACCACTACAATTAGGACAATGGAAATGCAATGGGATAGACCCAAAATGAGGGTGTCTAGAAGGGGAGTTAGGTCCATAGGAAAAAAATTATTAAAAGTGGTAAGTACCATTGAAATCATGACAATGAGAGGAATCCAATGGTAGAGGTCCCAATGTGGATTTATACTCTAATCTGAATACTTCTACAACATCTAAATGCACAATTTTTTAACAGTAAAAATTGTGTAGTCAATTTGCAAGAAGAATGCAAAAGGAAAGGTTGAGAAACTAGAAAATCATGTTTGTACCTTGTTTGGTATGTTACCCCATGGTTAGGGCTTCCAGGGAGCCTATGGACAAGGTTTTTCCTTGTGCTATATATCTCTCATATACATGTTGGTTCGAATATTAGTACTTGATCCAATATCTTAGGGAACCAACTAAGGAGGCTCCACCATACCCTCAGTCGTACTGTCAGATTATCCAAGTACTAGAGAGTGTCTTCTTCAGTGTTGTTCTTGGTGGAACTATAATAGTGAGGTGGTTGATCGATTGATTTATGGAGGGTTTTAGGAGACCTAGGTAAGTCTGTATATAGGTGTTTTCTGATGCACTACCACTAGAAGGGGTACCAACAAGAGTTACAAGGGTTTCCAACAACATGAGATTAAAAACCTCTTGTATTCCTTGCATGTATCCTTCCTTGACTATGGATATATGCAATGAGTGATATATCATTGTAGCTTAAATATGTCGAAATACGTCTCTACCTTGAAAAACTTTAACCCACAATTCCTGCCCAGGAAAGAGCTCGGATACCACTTGTAAGGTACTAGATGTAATATATTGTGTAGAGACATGAATATTTAACAAATATCAAGGGAACAACAAAATATTTAGAGAGTAGTACCAAAAATAATACCATATATAATATCTATATTCAAACAAAGAAATGTTCACTTGCCTCTTCAAGGGGGAAACCTCCAATAGAGTAAATCTCTATTACAATACTTTCTCAAGACAATATTTCTCATACCACCTACTCTTATTTGTACTAATTCTATTTTTTAAAGAACATTCTAGAGGATGATCTTTCTAGAAGTGGAAGCTTCTATTAGATCTTCTTACATTGACTTGTTCTCATTCATTTAATGGGCCTTATTAACTAATTCCATCCTTTATTACATGGAAAATATATCATGCTAAATAATGAACAACTAAGAGGGGTTAGGGTCGGATCCTAACAATATCTCAATGGATTCCATCATAGTTCTACCAAAGGTGCATGGTATGGATTTCATTTATGTAGTTTTTTATTGGTTGACTAAGTTTGTGCACTTATTCGCAAATTCATTGGAGTAAAAGGCATCGCAGATGGAAGAGTTACTTTTTAGGAAGGTGTTTAGATTCCATGGGTTTCCTAAGTTCATTATCAGATTTTGGGACAGCAGGTTCCTCGGTGCATTTTGGTAGGATTTGTTTATATCAGCTAGCACAAAGTTGACTTCTAGTACTAGTTACCCCCCTCAAACGGATGGCCAAACAGACATTATGAACAAATGGGTTGATGGGTATATACATAACTATGTTTTAGGAAAAACGAAGGCATGTATTAAATGGTTTCATCTAGGAAAAAATTTCTACAACACCACTTACCGTATGTCCATTGGTGTATCCTATTTCCAAGAAATACATGGCTATGATACTCCTTCATTTATGGATTTGGTGTGTTGGGACAACAGGGATCCCAAAGACAAGGATTAGATACATGAGAGTCAAGATATCGTTAAGACTCTCAAGGATAACTTGTAGCTTTCCTAGAACCAACATAATATTTATGCAGACAAACATAGGGTGGAGTGTAGTTTTGAGGTAGTAGACATGGTTTTCTTGAGGTTAGAGTCACACATATAGTATTCACTAAATAAAAGTGGTGTAGAAAAGTTGAAACCATGATTTTATGGTCCCTACAGGGTAATCAAGATATTTTGGGAAGTATCTTATGAGCTTCAACTGCCAGAGGGGAGTCAAATTCATAATTTTTTTCATGTGTTGTGTCTCAAGAATGAATTTTGACTATAGGTCACTACTTCAATAGACTTGTCCCCACTAGATGAGGATAGATAGTTGATATTGATTCTTGACGAGATTTTGGATGTCACTGATAGGCTATTTAGGATTAGAGTGATCAAATAGTATCTTATTAGGAGATCAAATTTTGCAGCAGCCTAACTTGTAGTTGCTTGAGGACAAACAATCTTGGGAAGGGAGGATTGTAATGTCTCTTTCCAATTGATGAATCAAGGAGGACTTAATATCCTCTTTAATTCTTGTAGGCTATAGTGAGTTTAATGGAATTAATTAATTTGATTATTTCATGTCATTTGGGTGAAAAAGTTTAATGGAATTAATTAATTTGATTATTTCATGTCATTTGGGTGAAAAAATTAATTGTGACATTTACTAATTAAATTAAAAGATGAGAAAAGTGACTTTGGGAGAAATATTGAAAAAGAATTTATAAAGTCATTTTATATCATTTAATTGGGAGGAAAAGGTGAGAGAGTATATAAAGTGAAGTTGGATCTCATTTTCCCATTATTCATGATCATTTTTTATCAAAATCAATTTGGAGAGATCTTCAAGCTTTTTTCGCCATGGGACTAAAAACCCTTGAGTGATTAGATTTGGTGGTGAAACTAATCCACCCTATCCAATCAATTGGATATATTGCACATGTATTGCACCGGATTTATTGTAGAAGAAGGAGGGCACATCAATTTGCCAAAGTCGTGGGCATTTTCAACAGTTTGTGGGTGTTTTGTGGGAGGTTGTACAACTATTGATAGATCACATTCATATTATCCTAGGGAGTTGTGCCATTGTTTTAGCTTGTGGGGCTTGTTAAGATGGATTTGTACCATTTACTATAGATTGAGGGAGTCAGAAACAGGGGTCGTGCAATTTAATGTTGATTGGGTGGATATTGAAGGGAACGTAGCATTGTTTAGATTTTTTGGGGCCTCCAAAGAGGTATGTTTCATGTATATCGAGCTGCCAATATTCTCCTCTAGTGTCGTCACTAAACCATGTCAATCGTTTGTTGATATTAGTGTATAAAAGGGGTTTATCCTGCATATTAAATGTTTCTCCTATTAATACTATGGTAGCTGCGGGAGGTATTTACCCCCACGTGTGAACCTGA
>CBVK0100319323.1:0-20924 GCA_900067695.1 Picea abies
ATATATGAGTGGAAGTATCTTGGTGTAAAGTAGACAACAACTCTAAACCAACATCATAACGATTGGGCAACTGGAAGTGGTTAAGAAAGACCATCACCAACTGACTAAAAGTCCCATATGACCCCCTCAGTAGCTCAATATACCATTTCACAACAACTCTGATAAGGCTGCATTGAAACAATATCAAACGAATAGAATCGTCATTAAGGGAGTTTGATGAACACCAATGGTGAAAGGTAGTAACGTGATCACCATGATCCTCTCCATTATCACCCTTGAACTTTGGTATGTCCGAAGGAAGTTTGGTGGGGACTGGGGGCCATGTAGGATTGTGACTCATGGGGTCATTCATTAACTTAGACAAATCTGGCAGATTAGGCGTGGCCAAAAAAGGGAGACAGGATTGTGACATCTAGCCCCAACCTCCTGAGAAATATTGTGCTTGTGAATTTAGAGGCCATCCAGGGTTCTGGTAAACACCATGGCCTTGTTCGTAATTATAAGGCCCTCCTCCAGGATTATTCAGATAAGGTTGGTTGGGCATCATTCCAGTTGGAATGTTTTGTTGAGGGTTATATAAATTTCCCCTGATAGGATTAGATCTAGGTTTGGGGTTTCCCAAAGCATGAAATTGACCTCCCCTAGGTTGAAAACCAGAGGGTAGAGGCAGATTCGTCATGCCAAATGTATTGGTCAGAATCTACATCAAGGAGGTAGGATTGTAGGACAGAACTTGAGCCAAAGCTATCCACTAGGTTTACTATTCCACCCAGAAGTAGGAGGATTGGACCTAGGATTAAAAGTAGGCATACCTCCCATATTAGGAGTCATTTGAGGGATTTGAGATCCATCCAATGAAAAAGGAAAAAGGAGTGTAGGGAGGTGTACTACCCCTAAGTCCAGCACTAAAATTAGGGCCAACAGTTGGGATGGAGTTCGAAAACTGCGAGGTGAAGTTAGGCATACCATAAGAAAATGGAATAGAATCCATAGGGATGGACTGAACATTGTAGACTAGTGAGTGGCCAAGAGAACCAAAGGGGTTCAAGGTGGTAGCATGAGCATTAGCTATAGGCCGGGCCATAGTAATGATAGGTGCCTCCGGCACAATGACCATCGAGGTTGCAGGAGTCGAAGGTGTGACAGTAACTATAGTGGGTATGGGAGTCAAAGGGCTCCCATAATTCTGAAGGCCAAGTAAAACTGCGAGGTGAAGTTAGGCATACCATAAGAAAATGGAATAGAATCCATAGGGATGGACTGAACATTGTAGACTAGTGAGTGGCCAAGAGAACCAAAGGGGTTCAAGGTGGTAGCATGAGCATTAGCTATAGGCCGGGCCATAGTAATGATAGGTGCCTCCGGCACAATGACCATAGAGGTTGCAGGAGTCGAAGGTGTGACAATAACTATAGTGGGTATGGGAGTCAAAGGGCTCCCATAATTCTGAAGACCAAGTTCAGTACTCATCCTTATAGAATCACAAGTCTAAACGGTGGATGTGTGTGTACCACGTATAATGACTCTACGACTTTTAGAAGGCAAGGAAATGAAATCCGGTGGTAACTGTAACAAGCAACAAGACCCACAGGACGGTTGGTCCAACTCCACGATGAATTAAGACTCTAAAGATAAAACAATATATATATCCTAAGTCCAACTAGTAAGCAAAGAGCACACCAAAATTCAAATGGCCAATATGCATGAAAACGAACTAAAGTGGCTGAGTGGCCTCCCTCCCTAAAGAAGGTATGTCTCGTCTAAGAGGGACCCAAGACTCCCTGCTAAAGATCAGAGGTAACATAATCAGTTATAGGGGACCTCATGGGATTAACAACCAGTCGGTCAGATCCCCCCAGAGAGGTAATCCTCCATAAAGGTTGTGTGTTGTCCAACCCCTATCTGACCCAGGGTACTAGCAGAATAACCCTTGCAATTAACCTATGAGACACCTAAGTCAAGCAACTAATAAACCACTATATAAACGATGACCAAGCGAGCGGTCGTATGTCTGGATCACTGTATGGGAAGGGTAGAAAATCTTGAAACCTTGAAATAACCACCTCTCATGGAGTTATGGGCACTAGAAAGATCCCCAAATATGAATAAATCCACAGAAATATCTATGATGCTAGGCGAGTATCCAAGGACTATCCCTTCAACCAACTTCATGTGACCTCATGATTAACTCCGGTGTGAGTGGAGCCTATTGATCTTACAAATTATACAATGGACTTCTCAACTCCCTTTCTCAGACACATATGTTGATTTAATTACCTTGGAGAAGTTTACTCACAAAATTCTATTCCAAGGCACTAAATCCTAGGCTAGTGTGTGCACCCTAGAAAATAAAATCACGACTAATAAATTTTAAATTATAGCGTTGATTTTATGGTCGTGATTACTCAAAAAGGTATGTTAGTGAAACTCGTGGTGTTATGACTCTGCAAGAAAAGTAAATATGAAAATAATGCAAAGTCCTAACTTTAACTTTCAATGAATGAGATGCTTTTAAAAAATGATGCAATTTTCAAATTCATCTCTGCAATTCTGAAGTAAAAATGCAATCTTTCACTATATGCACTAATCTAATGATAAGGACTCACAAAGACAAAAAATGCCAAGCAATGCAAAATGCCTATTTTTTTTGTATTTTCAATATATCGAAACTGAAAATGCATGGACTGAAAAGTAACTTGATATATATTTCTACTGTGTATAAAAAAGAGATAACGCAAGCAGGATACAAAGCAACAAAACACCCAACCCAATGTGCAAGGACAATAAAAATGAAAAGATGAAGAGAAAGACTTCGCTAAGAAATTCAACCAAAAGTGGGTTTCATGTCATCCCACAAGCACCAAAAAGGTATGGTGATGAAACTCATGGTGTTATGACTCTGCAAGAAAGTAAAATATGAGAATAATGCAAAGTCTAACTTTAAATTTTAATGTATGATATGCTCCTAAAAATGATGCAATTTTCAAATTCAACTCTGCGATTCAGAAGTAAAAATGCAATATTTCACTGTATGCACTAAGATAATGATAAAAACTCAAAAGACAAAATATGCCAAGCAATGAAAAATGCCTATTTTTTTGTATTTTCAATATATCAAAACTGAAAATGCATGGACTGAAAAGTAACATGATATATAGCCCTACTATGTATAAAAGAGAGATAACTCAGGCAAGATATCAAGAAATGAAACACCCAACCCAACGTAGAAGGAAAATAAAAATGAAAAGACGAAGAGAAAAACTTCACCCAAAAATTCAACCAAAAGAGGGTTTCCTGTCATTCAACAAGGACTCAACAGGCACTACAGAGACCTAAGAAGGCTCAACAAGCATCAAATCCCACCCAACAAACACCACACCAAGAAAACAGACAAGGAGAAAATGTGTACGCGATTGTTTGAGAAAAATGAGCATATGTTGGCCCTCAACCAAGTTTTGGGAGAACATTGGTCATGTTTGACCATTTTTGGGACTTCGACAGGCTGATCGAAGACAGAGCGCCCAGGTGAAGCGAAGATCACGAGATCTCACCCTTTTGTGGGATTTTTGGGTTTTAGGGTTTATGTAATGGGTATGGGATGTCGGCCCATGGGTTTACCCATGTTTAGGCCCTTTTTGTAATTTATAAATAAGTAGCTAAGAGATGTAAGAAAGAGCTAATGGCTTAGTGCTAATGTTATCTATGTGAAAGAAGATGTGTTAAGGCTGTCTCTTATCAACCAAGTTTTGGGAGAACGTTGGTCATGTTTGACCATTTTTGGGACTTCGATAGGCTGATCGAAGATGGAGCACCCAGGTGAAGCGAAGATCACGAGATCTCACCCTTTTGTGGGATTTTTGGGTTTTAGGATTTATGTAACGGGTATGGGATGTCGGCCCATGGGTTTACCCATGTTTAGGCCCTTTTTTTAATTTATAAATAAGTAGCTTAGAGATGTAAGAAAGAGCTAATGGTTTAGTGCTAATGTTAGCTATGTGAAAGAAGATGTGTTAAGGCTTGCAGAGCTAAGTGAAAATGTTTTGTAAGTGCTTTGTGCACAGACTATGTAAGGCTTTGTGCTTTGATCTAACTCGAGGAATGAGGATCTGGCAAGGTGCACGCAGATCTCATGTCCTATACAGATTTGGTTTTGTAGCTTGGTGCTGGTAATGATATTGAAGAGACTAATAAAGAAGAAGAAGAGTTGGTGGACGTAGCCCCACACTGGGGTGAACCACGTATATCCTATGTCGATGTACTTTGTGCAATGTTGTTTATGTATTTAATTGCTTAATCCATTGATTCTCAAGTGATTCATGTATGAATGAATGCTAGATCTACTTTGATGCTATGTGCTAATGGTTAGATATGCTTAGATATTAGATAAAGTTGCGATGTTATGTAACAAGGGTTTAACCTACGATGTGAATAAGGGTTAAAACACTAATGAATGTTAATTTCTAAGTGTTATGTTAAGTATTGTGATCATAGATCTATGTCCCAAATAGGTTGTAGACACTTGAGTCCTGCAACCCCCCTTGCCTCTACCTCAGGTGAGACTTCATATGCTTCGCATGTGTTGCTGAAAGGGCTGGTAGTTAGGGTTTTTTTGGAGTATTTTTGAAGCATTGAACCCTGGGTCTGCCCCTATGCCAACAAATTCTTTCATTGCCTAGACCTGAAACTGTAATTGTTGGGAACTGAAGAAAAGAGAAAGATTTGTGCGTAGATCTATTGTTGTAGTGCGCATTATTTTACTTGACTTGCGAAGCTCTGTGCTAAGAGAAGGAAGCATGATATGAAGAAAGAGGTAAGATCTTAAAGTTTTGTGCTCTGGTAAAGGTAAGATAAGTGGAAATGTTTGCTTCGAAAGTATGGATCTACATATGTTTGATAGATTTGGTCTTAGTATCAAAACCAGGGCACATCTAGAAGAGAGAATATTTTATATGAATAGATCTGATAGAGATAGTGGAAGATATATTATTCCTATGCATAGAAAGAATTTTTGGACTAACAAGTGGATGCAAGAGAAAAGAGAAATATTTGTGCGTAGATCTATTGTTGTAGTGCACATTATTTTACTTGACTTGCGAAACTCTGTGCTAAGAGAAGGAAGCATGATATGAAGAAAGAGGTAAGATCTTAAAGTTTTGTGCTCTGGTAAAGGTAAGATAAGTGGAAATGTTTGCTTCGAAAGTATGGATCTACATATGTTTGATAGATTTGGTCTTAGTATCAAAACCAGGGCACATCTAGAAGAGAGAATATTTTATATGAATAGATCTGATAGAGATAGTGGAAGATATATTATTCCTATGCATAGAAAGAATTTTTGGACTAACAAGTGGATGCAAGACCCTAGAAATAATATTTGCAAATTGTAGGTCTATCAATGTGATCCCAATGTAAAGTACAAGAAAGTTTGGGGATTGTTTAAGAGAAAGAGAGGATTGACACTTTTATATAGTTGCATAAGATCAAGACATCTTGCTAAGGAATTCCCTAGTAGAGGTCCTATTTGTCTTTGTTGTAAAGCTATTGATCATGCATTTTTGGATTTCCCTAGAATGACTGCTAAAGTTGAGAAGATGAACTTGAGACAAGAAAACCATGAAGAAGGTCAAGAAACTAAGGATATGTTAGAGAATCAAACAAAATCAAAGACTATGTTATTATAGTTGAAAGAGACATTGAATGATCATAGAGACATCAATTTACCAGAGATCTTAAAAGAAAACCAGTGCATAGAAACAAGAATAAGAGACTTCGACATAGACTGTGTCTTGGATGAGGAAACATGGGTGAATATTATGCTAGAAAGTACTCGGAAATTTTGTGAAAGCCTACTATGATTCCTTCATTATGAGGGCTTGGCTTGTTTAAAGGAAAGATGATAACCCTATGTGGAAGACTTACTCATGTACCTATGATTTCCCATGGAGCATCGACTGAAGAAGACTTTGAGGTCATTAAGTTTGTTGAGAACAATGCTCCTTTTGCACTTTTGTTAGGAAAGACTTGGATTGAGAAAGATCAAATCCAAAGGAAAGAAGAAGAGGAAGCCATAGAACAGAAAAAACAAGAATTAAGGGACTTCATAACTGAGAAAATAGAGCGACTAGTACAAGAAAAAGAGGACAATTCGAAGAAACTAAGGGCCAGAGACTTAGCTGTCAAAGTTGAAAGAACACAAGAAAGCTTAAAGAACCTATCCATGCCAGAGAGAAGAGAACCTACCCCAGAAGTAGTAAGAGAAGAGATATTGCATGGGAAATTTTTTAGAGAACATCAACAGTGCGAAGTTACTATGATAAGAGAAGATAAGAGTATGAATGGAAAGATGAATCCAGAAACTCAGATCATAGGAAAGAAGGATAGAAATATCAGTAAGAAGAAAACAAAGTTAGAAAAATTGCAGGAAGCTCCAAAGAGGACTTCACAGAAGGAAGGCTTGTAGAAATTAAACATCGCCAGAATAGTAGAACAATGCAGACTGGCACTTCACCATGACGAAGTTATATGACCATTGGAGGTGTATCGACCATTAGAATGATGCTATGGAATGGATAGAAACACAATTATTGCGGAAAATATCACCATTGGGTCGTTGGGACCGCGCCATAACATATGGAACCGTATTGATTAAGGCATTTCAACCCATTGGAGGAATCTGTTACGATGTTTTTTATTTAATCTATTCAAGTCGTACAGTGTCTATTGCGCCATCATCATCAAAATCTATAGAGTTGGGGGATGATCCCAACCAACTACACAAAATAACATATGTGACAGAGGCTTGCCTTCGACGTGTACAAGAATAAAAAGAGTAGGCCACAGAGGCCTTGAAGGAAGAAAATGAGGAAGCCCTAGAAAAATGTTGGGTTGCGTAACAAGAGAAAGATGACCTTAGAGCGAAGTTTGAAGAGGACAGAGAGTAGATCCAGAAAGAAAAAGAACAGTTGCTCGCAGAGCAGATTGGGGTTAGAGAAGCAATAACTAGAGAACTTCACTCTTTGCCAGGATTGGCTCAGATGGAAGAAGAGACAGTTCAAAGCCAAGTATGGAAGCTCGCTGAAGCCATTTAGCAGCTTCAATAAAGAGTAGCAGAGTTGGAACTACAAGCAGTGCCAATAACTCCGTAAGAAGTGTGATATCAAAGGGAAGAAACTGTCAGGAGAGTAGTCGAAAGAATCAAGGAATTGGCCTCAGAATGAAAGCAACTATGTAACCAAAGTGCGCAGACCTATGAGCGCCTTGCAGAAGACCTGAAGCTAAGGAGATTGGAGGCATAGTTCTAGGAAGTGAAGAAGTAGGCATCGAAAGTGCAAGCACAACTGAAGCATCTTACATCCATTGAAAAGATGAAGATATCACAGGAGCATCATGTAGTTCAGCAACAGGTCACTATTATCCAGAGCAGAGTGATGAAGGTGACACGACGACTCCAACCAGTGCAGGATGAATCCTGCACCCTCTTTGAAGAGATCAAGGGACAATGATCACAGTTGGAACAGGTGGTCACCACAGTGGAACAGTGCCTAGAAGGGCCTATCACCGAGCAAGTCATTCAGGAGTTCATCGAGCAAGAGGCTTTGGCGAAGCAAAAAGTCAAGGAAATTCGAGCTAAGCTTGAGGCCTTCGAAGCAATGTTTCCCAGATCAAAGTGACTCGGTATGAGTCACAGGTGAGTGTTGGGGGCCTGTTGTCCCTCGACTAAGTTTTGGGAGAACGTTGGTCGTGTTTGACCATTTTTGGGACTTCGAAAGGCTGATCGAAGATGGAGCACCCAGGTGAATCGGAGATCATAGGATCTCGCCCTTTTTGTAGGATTTTTGGGTTTTAGGGTTGATGTAACAGGTATGGGATCTCTTCCGATCTCACTCAAAGTGACTCGGTATGAGTCACAGGTGAGTGTTGGGGGCCTGTTTTCCCTCGACTAAGTTTTGGGAGAACGTTGGTCGTGTTTGACCATTTTTGGGACTTCGAAAGGCTGATCGAAGATGGAGCACCCAGGTGAATCGGAGATCATAGGATCTCGCCCTTTTTGTAGGATTTTTGGGTTTTAGGGTTGATGTAACAGGTATGGGATGTTGGCCCATGGGTTTACCCATGTTTAGGCCCTTTTTGTAATGTATAAATAAGTATCTAGGCAATGTAAGAAAGAGTCGATGGATTAGTGCTAATGTTAGCTATGTGCAAGAAGATGTGTTAAGGCTTGCAGAGTTAAGTGCAAACATTTTGTAAGTGCTTTGTGCACAGACTATGTAAGGCTTTGTTCTTTTATATAACTTTGGGAAGGAGGATATGGAGAGGTGCACACAAATCTCCTTTCCTATGTGGATTTGGCTTTATATCTTGGTCTTGGTAAGGAGATTGAAGAGACTAATAAAGAAGAAGAAGAGTTGGTGGACGTAGCCCCACACTGGGGTGAACCACATATATCATGTGTCGATGTGTTTTGTGCTATGTTGTTTATGTTGTTTGTGTATTTAATTGCTTAATCTATTGATTCTCAAGTGATTTATGTATGAATGAATGCTAGATCTACTCTGATGCTATGTGCTAATGGTTAGATATGCTTAGATCTTGGGTAATACTGCATTATTTTGTAACAAGGGTTTAACATGCGATGTGAATAAGGGTTAAAATACTAATGAATGTTAATTGATAAGTGCTCTATTAATTATTGTGATCACAGATCTGTGTCCCAACTAGGTTGTAGACACTTGAGTCTTACAACCCCCCTGCCTCTACCTCGAGTGAGACTTCATCTGCTTCATAGGTGTTTCCGAAAGGGCTGGTATTTAGGGTTTTGTTGGTGTGTTGTTGAAGTGTTGAACCCTGGGTCTACCCCTATGCCAACAACATATATACACAACTTGCAGTGAGACATCCCGCGTGTATACGCGACTGTTAAGCAAAAAGGTGTGTATATGCTTTGAAACAAGGCCAGGAAAGGGAGAAAGGATGAAAACTCATACCCAGAGTGAATAGGAGTTGTCAAGCAATGACATGACAAGAACCACAATAGAAACGAGAGAAATCTAAGGAGAACAGTAATTCAAACCCTAAGAAATAATATTCATCCCCAGTATGGTTGCCATTTATGTTACGAGGAAAATCTCTCTATGGATAGGGTGAACCACAATAGACAGGTATGACTGTAGAAATCAACTCAATTCTAGCATATGCTATATAAACTAATGTGCAAGAGAAGTAAGAAAGAATCCTACCTCATCCAAATGTTTGATGATTTCCATCGTTGAGCACTTTGACTCAAAGCTTTATACCTACAACAAGTTCTCAACAAACAAGCAGAGCAAGCATATAGTGATGATATAATAGGTTAGCACATTAGATAGCATAATCCATTAATATACAAAAAAAACATGCCCATGGATCATAACACATATATTTTCAAGCTATCACTTGTATGAGAAAGGAGTATTTCTATTAATAAATGATCAGCAGAAGTGAAAACATTACAGACTTCCGTGTCGACACGGTTCGGAACCAAGAAACTGAGTTCCTTCTAACTAGGCCTCCAACACTTCAATCCTCCACCAAAGGCAAGCTCATATAAGGGAGACAAAGGGGTTATCCATAAATAAGGGAAGATCTTGGGGGTTGAACATTGTGTTCATAGTTAAAAGACAAAGGGATGCAGAGTCAATAATGAAGTAATAATTTCTCCACAGTAACTTTGCTCTCAAAGTTGAATTCTCTCTTCTTTTCCATAGCTCAAAATTAGCTTCTTTATAGTCTTCAAAATGCAACTGGAGGGTCGATTCAAAACATTTCCAATATATGTAAGGCCAATGATCACAGATATTCTATCGTGACATGGAAACCCGATATTTAATTTTGATTTTCTGGCACAAATCCTAATGTACGCGAGTTGTAGTGGAGCAACTAGTGTATACACTTGTTGTATAGATTTCAAGGTGCGTACACATGGAAAAATATTTGTTTTTTTCTCTGGATTTATCAATCAAGGAAAGTAAGTCTACATGGGGGAATGGAATAAATCCCTCTCTGTAAGATTGCATAGGGTGAGGCAAATATTGCTCTAACAGACGATCAGATGAAGGAACCAAGACATTGATTTCATGAGGAAACCTCAATATGTCTTTTGAGACATTGGTTCCATGAGGGAACCTCGATATGTCTTAAAAATTGGTTTCATGAGGAAACATTTATATGTCAATATGGTCCAAGATGACTTAGCTTGATCATCCCCAAGGGACTAGCCACCCCTTGTAGGATAAACTATTTCAAGTCTTGTGCATATAAACTACATCCATGACTACAGTGTATGTTCAGAACACAAGTCCTCATAAGATTTTGAAGAACATGAATCCCGAGGAGATCTTCACCATAGTGAAGCCTGAGGTTGGACACTTCACAATATTTTGTGTGTCCAGTGTACACTTCACAATATTTTGGGTGTCCAGCGTACATTCATGTACATACATTTGTGGGGTACAATGAGTCTTTGAATGCATATCAGATCTACATCCCTGGTTAGAGATAGATTGAGGTGAGAAAAGATGTTACCTTTGAGGAGGAGGTAGCCTTCAATATATCTAGAGGATCTCACATGGAGATTAATATTGAGACACATGAAGAGATGGTTCCTTCTCCCCCTCACCATCCAACAATTCAGAGGGAAACAATTGAGCCTATTGATCCAATTGATCTTATTAATCATGTAGCTCCAGTTGATGTTCCTAGAGATATTGCAGTAGGTGAGAAGAGACCTACATGGGATCGTCATACTCTGCAGGACACAGATGGACATGCATCTCCTTGTGGTAGCTTTCGAGAGAGAAAGATACCTCGGAGATATCCGTGCTATGTTGCAGCTATGAGCAACATCATTGATTCTAAGCCTTCTTGTTATGAGGAGGAAACTAGTCATCCAGTATGGAGAGATGCCATGATGGAGGAGTATCAGTCCATCGTGAATAATTATGTATGGGATATTGTTCTGAGACCTAAGAGGAAGTTTGCAGTGACATCCAAATGGATCTACAAGATCAAAAACATAGTTGACGAGAGCATCGAGAGTCACAAAATGAGATTTGTTGCTAGAGGATTCTCTATGGTGGTGGGAATAGATTATGAGGATACATTTTCTCATGTTTCTTGATACATTTATATCTATATGATTATTTCCCCTGCAACATCCATGGTTTGGAGAGTACATTAGATGGATGTAAAGACAACCTTTCTCAATGGAGAGATTGAGGAAGAATTATACATTGAGCATCCATATGGTTTTGTGATACATGAGAAGGAGTCTCATGTGTGCAAGTTGAAGAATGCCTTGTATGGACTCAAGCAACCACCTCAAGCTTGGTATGCGAGGATTGATGGACACCTAATGATTTTTTGGGATTCAACAAAAGTGTTGTTGATCCCAGCCTGTACTACAATACTGTTAATGGTGAGTCCCTGATTTTGGTCCTCTATGTTGATGATTTATTCTTCACCGATACAGAGAGCCTTATTGTTGAATGTAGATATGCATTGGCCTCTAAGTTTGAGATGAAGGACCTTGGTATATATACTACTTCTTGGGACTAGAGGTGTGGTAGAGAACTGATGAGATCTTCCTGAGTCAGGGGAAGTACACAGTTGAGATATTGAAGAAGTTTGGGATGTTGAACTTGAAGCCCATGGCTACACCAATGCTGACGAATCTGAAGAAACTAAGTGTGTATTCTTCTGATTCTAATGAAATTGATTTGACTTTGTACAAACAAATTATTGGATAACTGATGTCTTTGGTTAACACCAGAGCAAATATTTACTATGCAGTGAGTGCAATTAGCCAGTTTATGAGTCAACCGAGATAGACACACTAGATTGTTGTGAAGCATGTGTTGAGATACCTGTGAGGCACAATTGGACATGGTCTAAGATATAATTACAGTATTGATATGATATAGAAAGAATATATTGACTCTGATTGGGAAAGGAGCGTAGTGGACAGAAAGAGAACCTTCGAGTGTTGCTTCACTTTGGGATATTCCATGGTTTCCTGGTGTAGCAGAAAACAAACCTATGTGGATTTGAGCATAGTAGAAGCAGAGTACATTGCATTAATTATGTAAGTCCGTGAAGTAGTGTGGCTTCACAATATCCTTGAATATTTATGTGAACATGTGTTGGATTCCACCACTATTCATTATGGTAAAAAAAATTGTGTGAAGATCTCAAAGAATCTAGTGTTTTGTGACAAATCGAACCACATTGAGATCAAGTACCATTACATCCGAGACATGGTGCAGAGGAAGGAAGTATTGGTGTTGTACCTTCCTACAAATGAGTAGGTTGTTGATGTTCTTACCAAACCAGAATGAAGTTCAAAAACTTCCGTGACAGACTTGGTGTGGTAGAGAATGCCTCCCTTGTTGAGAGGGAGTGTTGATGTTTGCAGCTTCCTGAGACATTCTCCAGATTGTACTCCTATGTGACTGAATTGAGTTGATCTGTGATGACACTTATGCGATAAGGGATAAGTGGGACATTTTTCTGAGAAGGGATAAGTGTGTTTGTAATTATAGCCCAACGTCCCTTGTGGAGATAACATGAGGACACGTCTCATGTGGAGAGCACATGAGGACATGCCAAGGGAGTTGAACCTTGATGTCACACACTATGGGAGTTGACCCTAGTGTTTCTAGAGGGTGTAGCCTCTAGAAGTCCACATGGGAGTGCCATGTGTGACAAACATTCTCCATATCATACTCCTCTATGAATTGAGTTGAGTTGATATATGAGGACACTTATTTGAGAAGGAATAAGTGAATTTGGGCTTATATCCCAACATCCCCTGTGGAGAGAACATGAGGACATGCCAAGGGAGTTGACCCTTGATGTCACACACCATGGGAGTTGACCCTAGTGTTTCTAGAGGGTGTAGCCTCTAAAAGTCCACATGGGAGTGCCATGTGTGACAAACCTTTTTCTACTATGGTGGTTGTGTACCACTGACAGAGACTATGTGTCTCTGGATAGTAGTTGTGTACTACTATGGAAAGATACCTCCCTAGCTAAGAGGGAGTGTTGATGTTTCAACATCAGGCGTAACTTCTCCTAGACTGGGTTGTAGACCAAGGGAGATAGAATACATTTATCATAAAGGTGCACTTGTGGTAAATGGGGCCATACATAGTCCTTCCTTGATCATGACAAGGAATAATATGGCCTCGAGGTGCTTGAAGTGCTTTCCACATGTCAGTTAGCATCAGGATAACATTCACTCACAGGTGTGTACTTGTGGTGAAAGTTCCTGGTGTGGTATTTGTCCTAGTCATGGTGATTTGACAAGGAATGATAAAGACTCAAGACTCTATATGTTATTACATGCAGACCCAAAGTGAGCCTGATCTTAGAGAGAGTTAATTGGCTCAGAGGGAGAGCCGCAGAAGGAGTTTCTCCTCAATTCAGGTGGGAGAGAGATGTCTCCCAAAACTGACAAACAAGTGTCATGAGTCTAGGGTGAAGTTTGTATACTTCATAGACAAGCTTGGCATGATGCATAATGTCTCTTTTGTTGAGAAGGAGTGTTGATGTTTGGACAACATCGGGAAGACATTCTCTTAGAATAATAATTAATAATATAATTATTGATAATTAAATATCATATATAATAATTAAATGATAATAATAAATAGTTATTGATTATTCAAGGGACGCATCCTTTCATGGATGGTCACCATATGTTCACTATATATGGAACACACATCATTGTAATAATTTATTGATCATATCTTATATGAATAAAAACAACAATACATCCTTAGCATATCTTCTATCACTCAATTTACCCTCTTTGTCTTTCCATTTGATGGAGGGTGATATGTTGTGCTAAAGTTTAGATTTGTCCCAAATCCTTTGAATATCCATTTCCAAATGTTTGACGTGAACTTGGAATCTCTGTCAAACACAATTGTATTGGGTACACCATGCAACTTAGAAATTTATCGCATGTATATTTCAAAAATGTTAGCTACCTTGTGCGCTAACTTTACTAGGATAAAATGGCCCATGGGCATATTTAGTAAGCTTATCCACCACTACCATAATATAATCATGTTTCTTAGCAACCTTAGGCAACTTAGTAATGAAATACATGGTCATAATTTCCCATTTCCACTCATAGATGAGAAAACTTTGTAGTGAACCCGTTGGATATCTGTGCTCAACCTTGACCTTTTGGCATTCAAGGCATCTAGCAATAAAATCAGCAACCTCCTTTTTCATGCCTGGCCAATAGTATTATTTTTTTACCACTTCTATTGTATTCTAGTAGACTGGATGTCTAGCATAATGAACCTTATTCATCTCTGACAACAATAGATTTTTAAACTACTGAAAATGTGGCATATAAACTATGCACCTATACATGAGGATTCCATACTCTTTTAGCTCATAACCTTCCAATTTCTGTTGCGACATTGCTTGATGTAAATTCATCTTTATGTCCACATAGCATTGATCTGAGTTGGCAACTTCTAAAAAAAATTCACTCAAATCTTATGTGTACATGCTAATGGTTGTAGCATGCATTTCATGCACCCTCATGTTGAGTGTGTTAGCCACTTTATTCTCTTTTCCTATGATATTATTTATGTCAAATTCATACTCATTGAGGAATTCTAACCAACTGCTTTGTCTGGAATTTAAACTTGGTTGTCCAAACAAATATTTCAGAACACTATGCTCTATTCTTAGTTCAAATATTTTACCCATGAGATAGTGTCGCCACATCTTCAAAGCATGCACTATAACTACCAATTCAAGGCCATGAATAACATAAATCCTTTCATGTTCTTTTAGCTTTCTTGATTCGTAACATATCACATGTCAATTATGACTAAGGACTCCACTGAGAACTTCCTTGCATGAATTCGTACAAAGAATGAAGTCTTCATCTGGATCAACAATCCTTAATATTGACACACTTGCCAATAAACTCTTCATGTGTTGAAAATTTCTTACACAATCAGAAGTCCACTCAAATCACACACCTTTCTTTTGCAAGGATGTGATTGGGTGTGACTTTTTTGAGAATCCTTCAATAAAACTTCTATAATAGCCTACAAGTCTCATGAAGGACTTCACATCTGCAAAATTTCTTGGTGTTGGCCATTCTTCGATGGCCTTTATCCTTTTTGGATGCAAAACTATTCCTTCCTTAGAAATGATATGACCTAAATAATGAATTTGTCGTTGGTAAAATGAACATTTTCTCAACTTTGCATACATCTAATGCTCCATTAATACTTGTATCACCATCCTCAAGTGTTGTTCTTGCTCTTCTTCAAAATTTGAGTAAACAAGTATGTCATCCAGAAAAACAATGACAAACTTATTTAAGTAATTTCTTAAAACTCCATTCATCAAACACGTGAAGATAGTTCGTGCATTTGACAATACGAAAGGCACCATGGTAAACTTTTTATGTCCATACCTCATCTTGAAGGTAGTATTCCTAATGTCTTATTATTTAATTCTCACTTGGTGATATCCACATCTGAGATCAATCTTTGAAAATTTATACGTACCCCTCAATTGATCAAAGAGGTCATATATCCTTGGCAAATGATACTTGTTATTTATTGTTACTTTGTTTAACTGCCTAAAGTTGATACAAATACTCAGCGTACCATCCTTATTTTCATGAACAATATTGGGGTACCCCAAGGTGACACACTTGGGAGTATATACCTCTTCTTCAGAAGCTCTTCAAGTTGAATCTACAATTCCTTCAACTTTGGCGTAATCATCTTATAAGGAGTCTTGGATACATGAGTTGTTCCCAACATCAGATTTATATAGAAATCAATATCTCTTTTCGGTGGCAAACCTAGTATCTCTTTAAATACATCTTCAAATTCGTTCAATACTACGCAGTCTTTAACACTTGGAACTTTATCCTTAGGTGCCTCCTCCATGTGCACTTCAAATACTTGACATCATTTTCTATAGTTTTTCTTCAATTGCAAGGCTAAAACTTCTTTGATAGTTGCATCTATTGGAATGAATTGAACTATTCTTAAGTTTCCTTCTTCATCCAATCAAATAAATTCCTTATTATAATAGTCTAGAACAACATGGTGTTGGTCCAACCAGTCCATACTAATGAGGCAATCATACAAGCCCAAAGGTGTGATATTCAAATCATCTTTTGTGCATATTCTATTCATATCCATTGGACATGCCTTAACCATCTCATTAATTTTCCTTTTTTCCCCTATAGCTAACTACACCAAAAAAGGTTTTCTAAGCTTTCTTCTTGGAAATTGGAATCTTTCTACCATATTGGGATCTAGATAACTATGACTAGCTCCTAAATCAATCAAAATAGCAATGGATTGGTCATTTATATTACCTTCCACTTCAATCATGTGTGACTGAAACTCGGCTTGTTTTTTATTCAGAGCTGCGTAAATCCTGGGTACATTTCTTCCCATGTCTTCAACCATCGCAACTTGTTGTACACTCTGTACAATCCTCATTTTTTCACCTCTTTTATGGATATATCTATACATGTGATCTCCGCCACAACACCAAAATTGAATAGGTTGTTTCCTTGGTCTTTGCCCCATTGTCTCAATCATTCTCGGATCTTTGGGAGTTGGCATTCCTTGCGTAGTATTTCTAAAAAATGGTGGCTTTGTCCCCTTCTTCCTCTGTTCCACCTTGCTTTTCATCTTGTCTTCCTAGGCCTTTTGGAAAATTTGTCTTCCCCTTTGCTAATCATAAAGACATTTAGTGTGACTTATGGTTTCCTCCAATGTCCTGGGATCATCATATTGTATCTTCTCACTAGTAAATGAGGTCAACCCACTCAGGTACCTCTGAATTTTAACTTTCCCATCCTTGATGAATGTGACATATTTCAACAATTCTAAGAATCGTCTTTCATACTCGTCTATTGTCATATTCCCAAGCTTGAGTTCAAAGAACGCCTTCATTTTCATATCATAGTATCTCTTGGTTAAGTAATTCCTTTCAAATATCTCTGAAAATACCTTGAAGTAACCTTGTTTTCTTCAATGTGTTGAACCCCTATGAACCAATCCCACCACATTGATGTTTTTCCTTTTAGTTGATAAATGGAAATTCTCCCTTATATTTGTGCAGATTAATTATGCAGTTGGAAGTACTTCCTCATACCTAGCATCCATGTATCTACATCCTCATCCTTATTGTGCTCACCATAAAAGGTAGGAGGCTTGATCTTATTCATTTCACCTTCTAGCTCATCCACCCAAGTCCTTCTCTTATTCTTTCTTACAGGAGATGGATTTGAGCTACTGTGTGCTTCCTTGCATGAATTTTTTGGTAAGTGGTTATATTTCCTATCCACACTTCTTACTTCTCTTCTTTCGTCACGTGACCTGTAAATCCTTGACTTGATTGACTCGATATTCTTATCCATTTTATTTTCTATTATTTCCAAGCTTTGCATCAATTTGATATTGAATCCATCTTCATGCTCCTTGGATTTCATAAGCCTTTCATTATCAGTCTTATAGATTTGGACATATTTTTGTAGTCCTTTTATAGTTTCTACCAAGTTTATGCACTCCTCCTTGGATTTTGTACCATCAATACCCAAACCAACATACAAATATTCGAAGTCATTTTCATGACTGTGATTTATTTGAGCATCATCCATGCTTTCTGCGTTAATTCATCCCTGCTCTAATCGCTAACAATTATGCAAAATGTGTAGGAAATAAAATTTATTAGATGATTTCATGCGACAACTACATGAAAACTCTGCACCATTTTGTCAGAATCCTTTCTTTGGATTCCTTGGATTATTTTAACATCCCAAATTCCCATGCATACACCCACAAATCATTATGTTGAGTACATCATAGCTCTATAACGCACACTAGTTTTTTTCTGCACATAATAAAGTATGCACTATGTGGGACTAATACTTAGCTCACATGACCATTTCATGTTGATTCCTCTAGACCATACAAGTTCAGTGTTGAACCAATATCTTTGATACCAGAATGTAACATCCCCAACCACCTAGTTGGGATATGCTACTAGAAATGAACTAAGCTCTGATACCAAAATGTAACATCCCTAGCTTATTGTTGAGAAACTTTATTCCAATATCAAGTGTGCATATTCTACTCTATAACATGGGTCTATGTTGTAGTGCTTAAAGTAACGTTCACAACCCCAAGTTGGTCACGCCATGCAAACTTCCTTCTTATGACACAACTTGTAACATTGGAAGTAACACGATACAACTGTGCACACTATCATGTTTTGCACCCAAACATTACTATGAACGTAAATCACTATTGAACATGTGATCATTACTATGTGCAAAACCATTATGGAATCACACAAAGATTATGTTTTCCTTGTGCATACAAACTACTTCCCATGCACCACTAATCCAACCTCTTGCGTTCACAGGGTATTCCCTACACACATGGCCATTCTATCCTACCTCATAGTCCCATGACTATTAATATAAGTTAACCTAACAGGGATAACAAATAATAACATTCATACACAACATGTATGTCAACATGTATGTCTACCATACTGAATATTAACACCACGCTATGTGTGCAAGAAGTACTATAAAAAATGACAAAAACTACTTATATGCAACATCATACAAGAAATAACCATAGCAGACATAAGTAAATAGCACACAGTAATTTAGACAAGCACATAAAGAACACTTATCTTTTATGAAAAGTCATGAACTACGCACAAGACTCAAACGTTCCTCCCAGCCATAGACTATGTTGCTCATAATTTTTCAATAACAGGTCACTCCTGAGCTTGGGCATAAACTCCATGAGGGAAAAAGGATTCTCGATGCCAGTATAAGGTCTGATAATATCATAATTTCTCATTCCAAGGTACCCACTACTGCAAATAATATACAACCCCTCATTTCCCACATGCCTGTCCCACACTAGGAAGTGTGCCCCTTATCTAATCAATAGTCCTTCGACTACCTCACTTCCCTTCTAGGGCTTCAACAACAGATTAGATAGGAAGTCTCAGAGTGTTGCAACTAGTTCCCAATGCACCAGGGAACGATTCTCGGTAAAAAT
This sequence comes from Picea abies, assembly GCA_900067695.1. Taxonomy (NCBI): domain Eukaryota; kingdom Viridiplantae; phylum Streptophyta; class Pinopsida; order Pinales; family Pinaceae; genus Picea; species Picea abies. Next base: position 19,125 of record CBVK0100319323.1, read on the forward strand.
ATCACCTAGAGATAATGCTCCATGGGTCTGAAAACCTACCTCTTCAACAACAAATCTCTCACTTGGAGAGAATTCTCACGGGCTTGACAACCCACCTCTTCAACCACAATCAAGTTTTTCCCAAGCACAGTGTTAAATAATGACAGTAAGTTACAACAAAATATCGACTCATTCACAGAGGAAGTTCATATGAATGAGTGAATCCATGAAATACACTAAGGCCAACAATATATATTGCATTCCTTAAATTGAACACTTTTCACCTTCAAAATTATCTTTAGCCACTTGATGACTCGTTCCCATCCCTCGAGAAATTAGGATAAATAATTATCCAAACATTACACTTTTCAGAAATATTAATAAAATATTCCCTTGGGATTAAGCCCCTTTGGCTAAGCCCCTACTTTTCCCTTTTCGGTGGAGTTTATCCCCCCATATTTTTTTTCGTTCAATCCTATCTACATGCAACGATGTGATTTTATTAATAAATTGAGTGTGATTACATTTACAAGAAAAGGCGCATTGGCCTTTTTACTTCCCGTCTCACCAACCTCATAACCACACAAGCTCTCCAGCCTCAATTACATATACATCCATATATAAATTGGTCATCCATGTGAACTTTCTCAAGTGCACACAACACTATGGAATGTGTGCACCCTTTCTTGGTGCACAATCCACACACACTTTCTCAAGTGCGCACAACACTATGGAATGTGTGCACTCTTTTATTTGACAACAAACCTCATGCACTACTCAGGTGCGCGCAAAACCACAATTTGGTGTCAACGACTCACCAATCTATATGTACATTTACATTTATACTTGGTGCACAATTTCTCACCAACCTATATGTACAATTACAATTGAGGTTCAGATTAGGGACATTACACCTATAGAGTTAGGATCTTAAGGACCACCTTTTTGCTTGTTTTGGACAAAATAATGCAAATCTGAATGGAAGTAAAGGCATGTTATGAATTAATACTAGAAAGGGCATAGATTTTATTTTTTAGTTTTGAATGGAAATAAGGATATGTTTTAAAGGGTAGAGTTTTTATTTTTTGGTAATGCCAAATGATTATACTCTTTGGAAAATGAATTCCATGAAGTCCTAGCCCTGATTCATTGCAAGAATATTGGTGGAAGTCAAAGAAGCCTTGGCCCTTTGGTGGAAGACAAAGAATCCCTTGAAAGGGAAATTGAGATAGAGGAAAGGGAGATAGAGGACAAATGAAATGGAGACATAAGAAATGGAAATGGATATATAGGAAAGGGAAATGGAAATGGAAATTTGCAAAAAAAATGTCAAAAAATAATTAATTGAATCCACCACCTACCTCAGATCCACCAACTAAAGGAATGATAAAATTCCATCAAGTAACTTGTGTATCCAAATCATAGGCATGTTTTCTCCTTGGTAGTGACCAACAAATCATGGAGAAGGAATGAATTGGAGGAAACTTATTTCAACATTTATTTGATGGAAAAAGAAACACATGTGCATTTCTTTTATATTAAAATTTTCAAGTGTTACAAAATGCATGCACGTTATGTTTATATTAAAAAAACTGTGTTGGAAGATTGGTTGTTGTCATTGATGTCAACCCTAGTCATGGGTTTTGGACCACAAGATTGATAAAGGTATTTGGCCATGAAGGACAATGCACATGCATATACAACACCCATGAATGGATAGTATACATCATGTTGTTTCCAGTGGTATGTGGCACATCACGTGGATCCTCATGGTTGAGGAGAAATGAATTTTTGAAGATGACAAAGTGAATTGAAGAAGGA
>CBVK0100319324.1:0-15983 GCA_900067695.1 Picea abies
TGTTCTAAGGTATGTTATTTTCAGGTAATCTTACCATTTTTGTTATAATGTTTTTTCTAGAATGATTCAGATGGTGAAATCGCTATGGTATTGATAAGACATATCAAGGTACCTCTGGTAAAATGTTCATCTCTTGATTCACTATAATTATGGAGATAAACTCTGTGGAAGATAGGGTTTGTGACCAGTCCTGAAGCTATTCAATAAACAGGTGTTCCGGGTAAAACAATCATAACTTCTTCATTGAGAATCCAAATTACATGGGAAAAATTTCATTGGAACGATTACGGACTTTAGTTTCTTGTGTGTGAGTTTCAAAATTGGATGTTAATTACTGAGCGTGGGGCATTCTATGCAAGTTCACTCGCCTGAATAGACCAGAATTGAATAAAGTCTACCATTCTTTCTATAACCTCTTTTTGGGGAGGATTCAGGGAGTGAAAATTGGAGGAGTTTTAGAGAATACATTGAGTAATATTATCTACTGGATCAGAGTACTCCAAGTGTTGTAGGAAAATCTCCCTGCGGACAGGTAGATCGCCTCTAAGAGCTTGACCCTAACTCTAGACAGAAAATGCTTAACGTGGACACTGACTTCCTTTCAAATCTATCTAAGCTAACACATGAGAAGGAAGGATAACATAAGTACCTCTTTATCGACGTTTGTCCCTGCACGCTCCTAGTTGCACTTCGATCCTTTACTTCTCGCTAAATCCTGTGGACAAAAAAAGATACGACCACTTCCTACCCTATTGATATTAGCTTGAAAACAGATCTATCTATCAACGATAAGTTCATGTGACATCAGACACAAACAAGAAAGAAACAGGCCAAGCGTGTCATATTAATGAGAATAATGAAAACAGTGCTTACAATCGTAGATGTGAATGCGACAGCTTCGTCAAGTCCTCTTTGTCTAACCCTTGCCTGAAAGATCCACAACTTGGAAAACACCAACTTCACTGATCACTCTCCTTTGGCTGACTGTGTGTTTTCTCCAAGATCATAAGTTTCATAACAGTAGTTCTTCCCCCTTTCCACCATCATAGAACCTGTTTATATAGGTTAAGAGGAGCTTAACCTCTTGATTTATCTTTAGAACAAGTTGGGAACTTCCTCCTCAGATCAGGGATCTCTTGATGAAACCAAGAATTCGAACACAACTGCCTCCTAATCTCAAAAGATCCTCCCCTTATTCTCCTCAATGAGCCAACTACTGCCTCAGATTAGGCAGTGCTCCCTTAGAAGGGGCATCAGAGCATTGTAGCGCTCCCTGGTAAGATTTTGGAGGGCACCAACACTCCCAAGATGAGCAACGCTCCTTCAGAGGGGGCAGGGGAGCGTTATAACGCTCCCTAAAGCCTTGTAGGGGAGCGCCAACGCTCCTAGAGCTGATATAGGGGAGCGCTCCCCCTTAGAACCTTTGTTTCAGAGCTCTCTTTAGGTGTCAAGAGTTATTTGACTTCAGTAAACCAATTCTTCTTCTTCAAATCAATCACATGAGATGTTTTAAGTGTCTCCTTAGTGTCATTGGCATGGAAGTATGCTCAAACATCATTTGTGACACTTGTGACCAACTTGTGACGCTTGTGAAAGTTGTAAGGAAGATGAGACACTTACGATGATTGAGAGGAACATGCGACACTTATCCAGCTAAGTAATTTTGACGTGTAATAGATTGCCCCCCAAAGTATGAAGTTAGAAGATGTCAACTGATAACTGAAATACTTTGTAGATTTCCAAGCAAGGGTATAGACTCGGAGAACCTGACAGAAGTTGCACACAAACATCCAACAAATATCATGACATATTTCAAAACCCAAGGCAGGCATACCTATGCTTGGATGATCAAGACTTAGCAGGATATGGCCGCCATAAAATACACTGCGGATCCATAATTGTATTGATAAAAAAGGTATAGCCACCGAAGATACAATGTGGATCTATACTCTGATGACTTGGACTGTTCATAGCCACGAAGAATACACAGTGGATCTATGAGATGAAAAGACATAGCCATGACCAATACAAAGTGGATCTATGTTACAGTGTATGTGTTTTTTGTCCAACAGTAATTCCTTCGTAGCCTAGGCAAAGCATATATCAAAGTGATCACTCAACCCAGGGTCTTCTTACCAATCCCAATATGGTACGAATCTGACCATGCAAATAGATGTCTTGACGTCGAACATGGCAGAAACCACTTGATTACCGGTCTATGGTGTGAACCATTAACAAGTGCGAGGGAGATCACCATTAATGTCAATGATTCCCAAGGTACCCTAGTACATTCCAGCGAATGTGAATATATAAGATGAAGTCGAACATTCATGGAATCATTCGATCAAGGGTCAATGATGTAAACCCACTGTCAAACATGAGGAGGCCTGCCATTGAGGCATGTAGGTCCCAAAGTACTAACTGGTTTCTAAGTCTGATTCCCGGATAATGTGTTGGAGTCAAAAGGAATAGACTCGTCGAGGGAGGGCCTTGATGTATCCCCCATCAATGACACGAAACAGACATAGAGATGTAATTGGAAGATCAAACGGACATGGACTGACACAGGTTTTGAGGCAAGATATTTGTGATGACTGACTCTCGAGACAGATACTACCCTTGAACACTGAGGCACAACAGAAAAACGTGACATGGACCAAAACTATGCAGTGGGTATCGTGACTTGCATTGGGTGACCCAAAGGAGCGAAAGGAACTCAAAGGATTGGCTCAGTGTAGAGGTTCAGCGGATTATGATATGTGCAAATGACAAAGTGTCGTGTTCAAGGGTGACTCTAAGAAGTGTTGGATGATGTTCTCAAGAGACTGCTTGGCTTGCTCCTTTCAATTTTTCCCCCATCCAGATAGATAAGTACCTCTCTTTGGTTTAATGAGCTCAAGGAGGATAACACGTGCTCAATATAACTCACCGTCGGTAAGTTCCTCTTCCTTTGTTTAATGAATTGGAAGAAGTAAGAGTTCAGTCCCATATGGGTCTGTCGATGTTTGCTTTAACGAGTCCAAAGACAGAAAACTCGAAGGTTTTTCAAGATTATAGAGTTTGGAAAAACACTTAAAAGAGAACTCTCTCAGTTCCTTTTTCGTATATAGAGTTTGGAAAAACACTTAAAAGAGAACTCTCTCAGTTCCTTTTTCGTACCGTAGTCCAACGGGACCAAAAAAGGGTTAAACTATCACTCAAAGGACGCCCTTTCTGACCTTTTAACAAGTGTGAAAGGAAGCAAGATCACTCGACAATCTTTTCATATTTAGAGAGTCTGAAAAGGGTTTAAAGGAGACTCCAGGGGGGTTCCTTTTTCGTGTATTTGTATCTGTACGGGTCTGAAAAAGAGATAAAAGTTTACCCGGTTGCATTCTCATGTATTTACGAGCACGAGAAAGAACTAAGACTATGCTCATAAGTGCGGCAAGGTGAATAATCCATCAAGACTGCTAGGAAACCTACGATGCCAAAACTACAAACCAGGGTTTAGTGAAGCCATTATATCATTAGAGAAACCCAAAAAATGACCATACCTTATAAAAAATGAAAATTTATAAATAACAATTGATTTGAAATTCATTTACCATTTCATTTTGCAAGGATTTTTGGAGTAGTGGGGAATCTCATTTTGAAGCAGATCTTGTTTTCCTCGCTACCAGAGCTACGGTTCACCGTTTGGACCAGGTAGGTGTCCATATCTTGCTCTTTCAATTGCATGGTTTCACATCCATTTTCATAGCATTATTTATTTTAAAACACGAAGCCCTAAGTTGCCTTAATTAGAACCAAATCGACCTCTTTTAAGAATTAATGGAAAAGGGGAATTCTTTTACCAAAAATGTTTTAAAGAAGGATGATTAAGATGTCAACACCCTTGTGGCCAATCAGATAGCTCATTTTCAGTAAAAAACTCATAAAAAATCTTCCCCTATGCCCACGCAGGCCCCAAAGTCGTTTTGAATTTTCAAAACGTTTTTATCATTGTTTGATAAATGTTAAATGTTTGGGAGAGGGCATGGTGGTTAAAAAGAGTGAGTGGTTTCTTTTAGATGATGTGGGCATTTTATTTCATGTTTTAAATTGCTTTTGAAAATTGTCGAAATTGCCAAAACGTGGAAATAACGAATTTCTTTATTTTTTGTTTTGTAGGTAACTTCGACAATCATGATTGAATGGAAAGAGAGGGAACATGAGATGGATGAATTAGCCGCCTTATGGAGTCCTCGTACGTGGGCCTCTTTGCGAGCTTGTGGCTTGCTCAAGTTCTTCAAGTTACAAAAAATGAAGACGTATATGATTGGCCTCTGGGACATTGCAGAACAAGGGTTCTGAATCAGTACACATCTTTTAACCATTGAGTTAGAAGACGTGTACTTTTTGACCGACCTCTCGAAAAGAGGGGTCCCCATATCTTTCACTGGGCAGAGGGTGCTACCTAAACAAGTGGACGTGTATCTGGCACGCCACTGCATCCCAGGAGCAAGGTTGGTAGGGGGCAGGATCCCTATCAAGGATATTCAAGATTTTCCCCTCTGGTCTATACTATTCGCTATCACAAGCATGACAGGTAGCACTAGCACCCATCTGGCATCAAGATCGTAGGTGGCTTACGGTGTTCAGTGTTTGGAACCAACACTGTTCAACTAGAGTGCAGCGTTCCTTCGGAATGTGAAGGAACAGATCCCACGGTGCAGGACTGGTCAGAAGCAGTTTAGCTATGGTTCATTTTTGGTCTCATTTTTTCTAGAGCGCATCCCTCAGATGCAGCCTCAGATAGCACTGACGGTACAACCAGTGGATGAACCTAGGATGGAGAGGTGGACTAGTCTGTCTCCATGGCTAGTTTTGGAGTCAGAGTTCCATTTCACTGGCGATTTCTTTGCCTAGATGAGATGACAGTACCTTTGGATAGAGGACTTCCATTATGCCGATGTAGATTTCCGCAGGAGCATGGACTTGATTTTGCCCGCGGGGGAAGACCGAGATGAGTCAGGTAAGAGACTGAGTCATACCTTGTCTAGTTTTTTGTTTTTAAGTTTTTGATGTATATGTATTTTTTTGGGTATGTAGAAGAGTTTTAACAGATGTATTTTTTTCAACATGCAGACAAGGGAGGAGTGCGCCCGGCTGATATACTGGTACCAGGACATCGCAGAGGCATCCTGATCACAGCAGATCTGACAGTACCAGCAGTAGGTCTCCGGGAGGTTGAGAGAAACCTCCAAGGCCTTATGATGGGCATCCCTCCTCTGCAGAGGGGGGAAGTGCCTTTACATCTGCAGAGGCACATTGTAGGACTACTGAAGAATATCAATTCTCTGTTGAGGAGCGTAGTGCATGCAGTAGTGTGTTACTCACATCACAATGTAGTGCAAGGAGATTAGAGTCTCTCCGATGATCATGTTTTTGTATGCCTTGTCAGGAGACGTTGTATGGGTGAAAAGACCCAATATTTTTCTCTTCTACCTACTTTTGGATGTAATGCAAACATTTCAGTCATGCCATATATATATATATATATATATATACAGTTTTGATTTTTTATGATGCCAATGATTTGTACATGATGATGTCTGTGATGTGTTTTAATTTACATGTAATGTATAGTTTGTTTTTCCTTGAATCTTATATGTGGGCGAGATACCGATCCATGATATAATTAGCTAACGAATCCGAAACACTATTAAGTTCTCCCGAAATGTGTCTATATTCAATGTGATTGAACATTCGTTCGAGACGACGAACTTGCAAGTGTAGACGTAGCAGGATAGGACTACGGATAGCGTAGATCGGTTGAGTTGATAAACCATGAGTTGGGAGTCTAAGTAGATAATGATGCGAGAGATACCTAGAGAAGAGGCTTGGGTCAACAGTCTGATGACAGTGTGATATTCTGCCATATTGTTGGTTGCTGGTCCTAGACAGATACCTCCTGAACTCACCACCTCGTCAAACTGGTAGATAACCCATGTTGCCGACGCAATGTTCTGGGTATGTCGGCTAGCGCCATCTGTGAACCCAAAAAATATAGGAAAGGAAGACGTCATATACACATGGAAACATAGGCACAACCATGAGTGGCAACGATAAATACTCGAGCACACGAAAGAAATAGACACACCAAACTAAAATATAGTAATGTACAAAGTACAAATGCTAGGTGATCTAGGCATAGTACTTCTTAAGGTAAATCCCGTTTCAGGGCTCTCCCACGGAAATTCCATCATGATCAACTAATTTGTAGGCACCTTTATGTAGGACATGCTTCACGATGTAAGGACCATGCCACATGGGTTCTAAATTTCCTATCCCCAATTTATCGTGAGCTTGGTCGTAAACGAAGAATAAGTCTCCTTCTGCGAAAGTCCGAGGGTGGACGGATTTGTCATATTGACTTTTAATTCATTTCTGATGTGCCTCATTGACGAGAGCAACATTGTGACGTGTTTCGTCCAGTTTGGATGGATATAAAAATAATTCTTCTTCGGTAGAAGTATGGGGCATGAGTTCTACTTTCAGTTTGAGTGATGGAATCTCACACTCGATTGGTAGAATGGCTTCAATGCCATAGACCAACTGGAAAGGAGTAAATCCAGTTGAAGTTTTCACAAAGGTGCAATAGGCCCAGAGAGTGGAGAACAGTTGTAAGTGCCATGATGTTTTGTTTTCCCCTACCATGCGTTGAATCATGGTTTTTAGGACTTTGTTGATAGCCTCAACTTGTCCGTTCGCCTGAGGTTAGTAAGGAGATGAGTTTTCATGGAGAAAACCCAATTTGACATGTAACTCGCTCATCATCTGGTTTTTGAAGTGTGCACAATGGTCAGTGACAATGGCACGTGGTACACCAAAACGAGTTATGATGTGGTTGAAGAGGAATAGAATTGTGGTATGGCCATCATTCAGGAAGGTAGGCATAGCCTCAACCCATTTGGTGAAGTAGTCGACGACAACGATGATGTAACCGTGCCCCCCGACTGAGGTAGGCTTACACTACATGAAATCGATGCCCCATTTGGAAAAGGGGCCGATGGCGATAATGGGATGCAGCGCCATAGGGTGGGTGTGTGCCTTCTTGTTAAAGATTTGTCAAGGTGGGCATTTTTTGACAGCCTCGATGCAATCTTTGAAGATCGAGGGCCAAAAATAGTCAGCACGTAGGATTTTTTGGGCTGTGGCCATCCCGGAAAGGTGACCACCACAGGCGCCAAGGTGAAAATCGTTTAAAATGCGTTCAGCCTCCTCGTGAATCAGACATCACCGAAGGATGGTGTCAATACCATGACGATACAAAGTGTCGCCAAGGATGATATAATGGCGAGAGTGATGATGAATGCATCGACGCTCTTCGCGAGAGATGTTGGGCCAAAAACTTTGAGTTTGGAGGTACAAGAGAATGTCTCCGTACCAAGGATCAGAGGTGCTGATGAGGAAGAGAGATTCGTCGGAGAGAGAATCTCTAGGTTCAATGTTTTCATCGGCACGAGGGAGAGCACAGATGAGCTCGACAAACACCAGGTATTTTTTGGCTTTAGCCTTCGTAAACTCGAGATCAAATTCTTGAAGAATAACGATACATTTTGAATATTTTCCCCCAAGTACTTGACATGTCAAGACGTGGTACATAGGGTTGGAGTCTGTGATTACCGTGGTGGTGCGTAGTAAGATGTAGTGGCGGAACCTTTGGACAGCGATGACGGATGCCAGAGCTAGTTTCTCAACATGCGAATATCTGAGTTCGGGGCCAAATAAACTCTTGCTCAGATAATAAATCACGTGTTCTTCATCGTTGGGGTCTTCTTGAACTAATGCCATCGCGATGGTGGAAGTAGAAGCGGCCAAGTAAAGGATATAATCCTTTGTATATTCAGGAGGCTGTAACAAAGGTGCATGGGTCAAAGCATCCTTGAGAGCGTCGAATGACTATTGAGCAATGTCATCCCAGATGAAAGGGACATTCTTTTGCAGTAACCGCATAAATCCTTTAGTGATCTCGGCATAATTGCAGATGAAACGACGAAGGAAGTTTGCTTTGCCTTGCAAACTATGGAGTTGGGTTAAGTTGGTAGGTGGAGGTAAGGATAAGATGGCCTTGATATTTAAGGGATCCACCCTGATCCCATCTTTGGAGACAATGAAACCGATGAGTCGACCGGATTCGACAGAGAAAATGCATTTGTGTGGGTTCAGACGAATACGGTAAAACCTACATCATAGAAAAATCACGCGTAAATGATCAATGTGATCGGATTGATTTAGCGAATGTGTGGGTAAATCGTCGAGATACGGTTCTACTATATTTTTGATGTCATGAAAAGCGTATGACATGGCTCGCTGGAAAGTGGCTCCAACATTTTTAAGGCCAAAAGGTAGCTTTCGGTAGGCGAAAGTTCCCCAAGGGTAGATGAAGGTTGTCTTGTGTTGATCTGTAGTTAAGATTTCAATCTGGTTATATCCAGAAAAACCATTCATGAAAGAGAAGACTATGCTTCCCACACAATTATCAATGATTTGGTCGATGAAGGGTGTAGGGTAGTTGTCCTTGGGACAATATTTGTTGAGATCTCGATAGTCAACGCAAACACGGATGGTCCCTTGTTTCTTAGCGACCAGAACAAGGTTGGAGACCCATTTGGTTAAAGAGATGGGATAGATGAAACCAGATTTTAGAAGTTTTTCAACTTCTGCCTTTATAGCTATGATTTTCTTGGGATGAACCGGGTGAAGCTTTGTCAGAACCAGTTTCGCATCAGGGTAGGTTTTAATTTTGTGTACGACGATTGAAGGGTCGATCCCTAGAATTTCCTCATAACTCCATGCGAGGACATCGCGGAATTCCTTGAACAAAGTGGTGTAAGAAACCACTTCGTCGGGTGTGCAATTAGCACCAAGGTTGATGTTTTCCACGACACCTTCTTTGATTGAAATGTCAATCGTGATCGTGGTGGAGATGTTACCCATGTTCCCCTCAGAGAGAGTATCTTGTGTGAGGATAGAAGATTGTAGAGCTTCGGTAACATCAAGAGTGAAGACAGATCGTATGTCTTGGTGGATTTCTTCCAAAGGCAGAAGAAAAGAGGATCGATGGTGGTTATCATCCCAGGGCAGACCGTCAATGCTAAGCATTTCCATGATGGATTCGTCTGAAGGAAAAATGTGGGAAATGTAATCGACGATAGATGATAGGGAATCCAACCACGAGGGCACTGAGTAAGTATCGGGTGCCAATGAATGTGAGGTGTTCGAAGAGGGAGAGGCAGATTGAATGGCTATGTATGCGGCCTCGGCTAGGCTAGGTGACATAGTGTCACCGAGCACATCGAATTCCAAAGGACTAGGCACAACCCAAGGATCAGATGATTCAAAGGATCGATAAGGCATAGTCGAGATCATATTAACACCGGAAATATGATGTACAGTAGGTGGAAGTGGTGTAGGGAAGGTACCCATGAGGCTAGATTCTTTCAATAATCCAAAACCAACGCTTTCATACGTAACCAGGTGGTCTCCCAAAAAAGGAATGTTGTTGGTAGCAAGGATGCGAGCGTCGGGTGTACAGAAATCAAGTTGATCGACGGTAACAATTTTGCCTTGATGGGGGAATTGTACACATCAGAACATCGACGAGGCGATGACAGTCATAGCGTAGAACCAACTTCTTCCAAGTAGTAGGTTGTAATCGAGGGGAGCATCGACCACCTCGACGTCAACGATAACAGTTTTTCCACCCAACTGAACGGCTAAGGATTGTAATAATCCGTGAGGATGAAAACCTAGTCCATCAAAGGCATGTAACATGGTAGCGGACTTGTTAAGGGTAGGTGATTTCAAGCCTTTCCAATTGGCTAGAGACATGACATAGGTGGAGGCTCCCTCATCCAGGATAGTCCGATGGATTTGTTGATTGTGGACAACAACATCGATTTGGAAAGCTAGCTGGTGGGAGAGTCGCGGTTGATGATCGTCTAGATTAAACGTGATATTGTTTGATGACTCAGGATCAAAAGCACCGATGGCAGCTAAGAGTGTTCTACGTTGGTTGGGGCGGTGTTGTAGAACTTCCAAGGTAGACATGGCACACGGGGCTTGGGCCAAATCTTCTACAATGTTGTAATTTTGGGCAGCCCGTGAATTAGGATTGAAGGTAGATTTCCGGATGGTGCTCTTAGGAGGGTGTAAGATAGAGTCAAAAGAAGGTTTCTCAATCTGGAGTGTCCCGGATGGAGGGCTAACAGATGGAGGATTAACGGAGGATGGAAATGGGTCTGACGAAGAACCATTAGCAATCTTCGATTTATCAGGTTTAACTGGCGTATCATATGTTGCAGAGCGAGTAGTTAGATTAACTCTGTTAAACATGTAAATGTGGGCACTTGTTGAGGCCTCATCATGGGGTTGGTTGGAACTGCCCCCCGGCGTGGGGGTTTGTGCAACCAACGATTGTTGCTGCAGAAAAGGCTGAGTGAGCACAGCGGGTTACGAATTTCCTTTGAAAATTTTGGCCACTTCATCGCGATGTGGACAGTCTCGAGTGTAGTGATCATCACCGCAAATGAGGCATGGGAATTTCGGTTTTCATTGCGGTTGTTTTCCGGCAGTAGGGGTTTGTTGTTGGGTCTTGGGTTGTTCATTGTTGTTGTTCTTCTTTGGTTTGTTTCTTGCTTTCTTCTTGCCCCCAAGTTGTTGTGAAGGGTTTGACTGGACCGCATTCACATCAGAGACCTGAGTTAGAGGGGGGGTAGAAGAGGGTGCATTCGGACTCGGAGCAGTCACCGAAGCGGGCCGCTGGATCGTTCCAGTAGACTGGGTAGCAGATTGAGTCTTGACGGAGCCAATAACTCCATCCGCATGCGAAGCAGTCGATGGTTTGGATGGATCGTTAGTGGCACGAGTAGCGTTCGGTATCAACTCATATAGAGTACCAGATTGTGAATAGACTAAGTCTAAGTACTGAGCTCGAGCAATGGCTTCTTCCTCGGTGACGATACCACCCATGGTAACATCACGAGCAATCTGGGGTAGCAGTGATTTTGTGAACCATTCTGCTAACAATTGGTCAGGAATGACCGCTTTGATTAGCCTTCATCGTCATCTCCATTCATGGATATGATCAGAGATATGTACAGAAGTTGTCTGACGAAGGGAGGTTAATAGTTCAGTACCCATCTCGTATCGAATGGGTAGTTGGAAGTGCGTGAGGAAGGACATGGTGAGGGAGTTGAAATCGTGAAAAGATGCACGTGGTAATTCAATATACCATTTCGCTGTGGAACCCATAAGTGTTCGTTGGAAAAGACGCAAACGAATCAAATCATCCATGAGGGAGTTGGATGAACACCACAAATGGAAGGTCATCACATGGTTGTTCGGGTCTTCTCCGGACTTTCCGTCAAATTTTGGGATATCAGAAGGGAGTTTAGCTGGAATAGCTGGCCAAACTAGAGAATGATAAATAGGATCATTCGTTAACTGAGACAAGTCTGGAAGGTCCAGGGTAGCTAGAAAAGGTAGTTGTCGGTTAACCTGTGGGTAATGTTGGTGTGGCAGAAGGACACCAGTGGGGTCCAATACTAGGTTATGTGGATAATTATAACTCGTGGGCCCTCTCATGTGAGGTTGGTTTTGACCAAGGTGCATAGGATTTGAGATGTTTTGAGAAGCATGTGTGAGCGGAGGATAACTGGATGGGTTTTGTGGGTTATAGGGTGTGTTTGGAATTTCTCCATAAGGGGGTTGTTGCGGGGTCTGAACGTTTTGTCCTGTCGAGAATTGTGGGTTTCCTTGAAAAGAGATGCTCCACGAATTGGGTATGGCGAACACATTTTGTCCTTGTGGTTGATGGTAGACTCCGGATTGAGGCTGCCCCCCAACATGAGGATGCCCCCCGAATGGAATTTGTCCTCCGGTGGGAGGGTGCCCCCCAGTTTGAGGTAGAGTTCCCAGGATTTGAGAGCCAGACGTAAATGACTAATTGGTACCACCAAGCGGATTGGGACCACCAAGACCGGTCCCTCCAGGTTGCTGGATAGGTATGGAACTTCTTGGTATAATTTGGGTAGTATTTTGGGCAGTGGTGGGAGCAGGAGCATTCAGTGCCCTGAATCCAAAAGGGAGTGTAGGTCTTGGTGTTACAGGTGTGCCAATCGGAGCTTGATTGACTACCGCGTTACCGGCGGGGATAGTTGGGATGTGTGGGGCCATTGTTGAATGGGTCATCTGGAGGGGAATAGTAGACCTTGGGCCAACGGACAGTGTGTTTGGACCAATGAGTGGTGTGGATATAAAAGTGGTGGTACCGGTGAAGTGATTTGGGGGTACAGTGTAGGAAAAAGGTGCATCGACACCTTCCCCTGTTCCATAAAAATCTTGCACCAGGCGTGGTGGACTTCGAACAACGTCTGCGGTCCAAAAAGAGTCATTGGCTAAAGGATTTTGAGAATACCCAGCCAGAATGTCAGAAGGGTTAACGAAAATAAACTCTCCAATAGAATTCAGGTGGAGGATCTGTCATTCGTATCCCTCCGGAATGCGGTAAGCTTCCGGAGATTCTGAAACAATTAGAAAATTCTCCAAAGGAATGGGAACTTCTTCCTAGGAAGTTGTAGTATTTTGAACCTCGCTCTATTGAGGAGATTGCTCCATCGAATGAGGGGGTAAAGGGGTGTTTCCTTCCATATTTTCTGGAGGAAGTCCCTGTAGCCTCCTCAAGCGGTGTGGAGGGTCGATGTTGGTGGAAAAGAGTCGGCAAAAGAAATCTATGGCCAACTAACGAAAAGAAACAGTACACGCTAAAAAATCTAAGAATCACAACCAGGCAAACAAGACCTTGTTTTGATGACCATACTAGTTGGTGATGAAATCCAACATCGTGTGATCAAGTCCAGAAGGGGCGGGGATAGAGTGGAATAGTTACAATGGTGACCTGCTTAACAGACTTACGCCTTGGTGCAAGCTTCCACGCAGTAATTGTGGATTTACCCTCCAAGGAGCCTGAGTGATTTTGACCAATGTCTACTACAGGTACAGTGAGACTTCCCGTCACCATCACCTTTTGTAAGACCCTAAATATTATGGCCACTAAGGTTACCAATTCGCAGTCAGCCCCTGGGCGGGAACAGTCGACAGTCCGATCCGAACGTACAGGCAGGGTATCAAGCCCGAAATCAACTAAAAGGCTTCCACGCAGTAATTGTGGATTTACCCCAAAGTGATCCCCATAATACGATCTGACCACCACAATCAGTTAAACCACGGAGGGTTAGTCCCCATAGCTTACCTAAATGCGACCTCGTGCTTAACCCCTGTGTGAGAGGGGGATCCCAGGAAAACTTATACGATAACTGGATTTGACTCTCCCTAACTTAGGATGTTAGTGTTTGTTTTGGAAACTTTGGAGAGTTATGCTCACAACCCTAATCCAAAGTACTAAGCCTAGTCTATTGTTGGTGGAGGATCCTAGAAAAGAAAAAGTTCCAAATAATTTTTAATTAGCGTTGATTTTATGGTTGTTCTTTACGCAAAGGGGTGCATGGAAGTGAAACGAATGGAATTATGACTCAGACCCAAAGAATGCATTGAATATGATAAGCAGTCATTTCTTTTCAATAAACATCTATCTAAGGGAGAGAGAAAGTTATTTTCACTAACAAGCACTATTAGGGAATGTCCTCAAACAATTCTTTTTCTCAATCAAATCCTGATGCAATGCTAAAACTTTTGAGATGCATTCTAATATGCACAATCAATCATGAATATGCCTTTCATTGTTTGCATATGAATAATGATTAATTCAACACGATGCTTGTCTTGCTAATTATCTTCTTGTATGAATGAAAACCAAACTAGCACAAGCAAAAGTCATACAAACAATACACCCTTTCGTTGCAATCAAAACGAAAAGAGAAAGAAAAGAAACAATCAAAGAAAAAAACAAACTTCAAACCCAAAGGAAAAGGTTGAAGAACAATGATCTTGACTATAATCAAGATGAAGAGGTCTGTAGGCCTTTGATGACCTTCACCAGGGTTTTTACTCAGTTGATGAGAAGAGAAGAACAATGCATGGGTCTCAAACTCCAATCAACAAAAAAACCAATAACAATAGTGAATAAGGCAACAAAATCCAAGTAGTAAGATGTTTATTCTTCAAGCAAAAGACAGATGTCAAGGCTGAAAGGGAAGAAACATTGGCTCACAAGGTTACTCAGCAGAGAAGACACAGAGGCAAAAACCCAGAAAAAACAATTCTAGAAGGTTTTTTGAGCCAAAGAGGGTCGGCGCTCTGTTGCCAAAGGCAAAGAGCATTATAGCTCTCTATGGAAAGCTATGGGGGAGCACTGGTGCTCTGTTAACACTAGGACAGGGGCGCCAGGGTCAAAAATTTCCCAAAAATGTCAAAAAATCAAAAAATTGCAATCCAACTTCGACAATTATGCTAAGTATGATGGGGTTGGGAGCCAATCATCTCATGAAACCAATCAAAAGAGGAGTGAACCAGGTCTGAAACAATCAAGGGGTAAAACTAGGTCCATGAGGAGAAAATCAAAACAAGAAGTTTCGATTTGAGGCTATCTCCCGAGTGGAGTCGCCAGTTTCTGTTGTAGGAAAATCTCCCTGCGAACAGGTAGATCGCCTCTAAGAGCTTGACCCTAACTCTAGACAGAAAATGATTAACGTGGAAACTGACTTCCTTTCAAATCTATCTAAGCTAACACATGAGAAGGAAGGATAACAGAAGTACCTCTTTATCGACGTTTGTCCCTGCACGCTCCTAGTTGCACTTCGATCCTTTACTTCTCACTGAATCCTGTGGACAAAACAAGATATGACCACTTCCTACCCTATTGATATTAGCTTGAAAAAAGATCTATCTATCAACAATAAGTTCATGTGACATCAGACACAAACTAGAAAGAAACAGGCCAAGCGTGTCATATTAATGAGAATAACGATAGCAGTGCTTACAATCGTAGATGTGAATGCGACAGCTTCGTCAAGTCCTCTTCGTCTAACCCTTGCCTGAAAGATCCACAACCTGGACAATAGCAGTTTCACTGATCACTCTCCTTTGGCTGACTGTGTGTCTTCTCCAAGATCATAAGTTTCATATCAGCAGTTCTTCCCCCTTTCCACCATCATAGATCCTGTTTATATAGGTTAAGAGGAGCTTAACCTCTTGAGTTATCTTTAGAACAAGTTGGGAACTTCCTCCTCAGATCAGGGATCTCTTGATGAAACCAAGAATTCGAACACAACTGCCTCCTAATCTCGAAAGATCCTCCCCTTATTCTCCTCAACGGGCCAACTACTGCCTTAGATTAGGCAGCGCTCCCTTAGAAAGGGCATCAGAGCGTTGTAGCGCTGCCTGGTAAGCTTTTGGAGGGCGCCAACGCTCCCAAGATGAGCAGCACTCCTTCAGAGGGGGCAGGGGAGCGTTATAACGCTCCCTAAAGCCTTGTAGGGGAGCTCCAACGCTCCTAGAGCTGATATGGGGGAGCGCTCCCCCTCAGAACCTTTGTTTCAGAGCTCTCTTTAGGTGTCAAGAGTTATTTGACTTCAGTAAACCAGTTCTTCTTCTTCAAATCAAGCACATGAGATGTTTTTAGTGTCTCCTTAGTGTCGTTGGCATGGAAGTATGCTCAAACATCATTTGTGACACTTGTGACCAACTTGCGACACTTGCGAAAGTTGTAAGGAAGATGCAACACTTACGACGATTGAGAGGAACATGCGACACTTATCCAGCTGAGTAATTTTGACGTGTAACACCAAGAATTGAAGAATTGCAGAAATTGAAGAAGTCTCGGGAAGCATTATCAGGTTCTATGTAATGATTGGTTGATGGTGATGATTTAATGTAAATTTTTATTATCTCTCATATATTCTTGGGTGGAAGGAAGGGGCAAGGATGGAGAGTTCAACTCTCTCTTGATATTGGAGGATTGTATCTTCCTCTTGGAGGTTTATCCCTCCCTTTACATT